>JAWNMF010000571.1:0-170718 GCA_035044305.1 Drosophila nigritarsus
CTATGTTGTGCCTGTTACTTGGTTCGTTACGTATTGCTATTCACCCTTCAATAAGTCAACTTGAATGCCGCGACCTCTAAACGTCACAAATCGATTTTGAAATTTCACAATTTCACTGTCGCAAATCGTCATTTATCCCAAAATTTCAGCCGAGAATACATCTTTTAAATGTCAACAAAAGTCAAGAATGAGCTATAAGTCAGATTTTAAGTCGTAACACTGGAGACAGAGACACTATTTCAAAATTAATTTAGGCAAAAAAAGTCGCTAAAATTAATCGACTTTAATTTTGGGGCATTCAAAAAAGCTGGTTGTTATAAAAAGTAATACATTAAGAGTCTTAAAACAAACTAGCTGTTAAAGCAATTTTTTAAAGTTTTAAAACTACAGTATGCCAAGCATAATCTACACTAGACGCTGTGATAGATTACAACAGTTAGCTGTTTAACCCTATTGTCCTAAATTTATGCTCAATTAGTTAGCAGAGCCATAAGACTGAGTTCAGTTAAATTATAATTAAGGGCCGTTTAATTGCCACGTATTCCAACAAAATATACAAATTATTTCATCCACCTTCATTTAATTTTACACTTAAAAAAACGGTCGTTAATTATTACTCAACAGTTCAAAAACGAAACTTACCAAAATTGATTCTTGCACTAAACATTTTTTTAAACGATTGTTTAAGGCAAAAGCTGAGCTGTACTCCATTGACAAGACATTACTCCTCCATAAAAACGATTTTCAAAATGAAACCAAATAATAAGTCAAGGATTCAACTTGTCAAACCAAATTGCAGAAAATTAAAAAATTATAAACAAATTTTGACAGAAAAAAAAACTTTTTATTGTTTTACAAACAGAAAGAAAAACGAATAATTATAAATCTGGATACAAAAATACAAAGCCGATCGTTTTGAAATAATTATTAATTTGATACTAAAAACATAATTTAAATGTCATTTTGAATAAAATGACAAAACCGAAAAAAATTATATTCAAAAACTTGCGTTTTTGCATTTCAAGTGCATTGTTGAAAAATAAATGTTTATCAAAAAGTAGTATACGATAAAAGCAATCTTTTCCTGTTAGGACACAAAAAATTGAAAACTAAGCATAAGCTAGTAAGCTATTTTTTTTATGAAAAACCGACTATACAAAGAAAAAACTCAAAACTAAGACATACGGTCAAAGCGGTAAAATTTTAGCTTTGATGTTAGACTACCAGCTATAAAGACGGTCTTGACACAACAATTTAAATCCACTTTTTGTTTTTTTTACTACGCTTCCTAATAAAAATATTTGGTTGATGTCAATTTCAAAACAATTTCTATTACGTTTATTGCTATAAATAGAAATGGCGTTTTCTTGCAGGTAAATTTTGGGTCTTCAGGCAACAACAGAGGTTAAAGACAAAAGAGACTCAAGACATCTATAACAAAGCAAAAAAAAAAACTGATTTTTGAACAAAAATTTAACTTTATTGAAAAGATTTTCAACTCAAAAAAATAAACAATCAAAAAACACAAAACAGGAAATAAGAAGACACTTTTTGTTTTGTTTAAAAAAAAAAGGCACACAAACAGTGATTATCTAAGACACACTTCAGCTCGTCGAGCAGGTTTCTCTTCCGGCTTTTCCAAAATTTCAAAACTTTTGCTCAGAGAATCGGCCAAAAAAAAGAGAAAAATTGGGACAAAAGGTTAAACAAAACAGTTGGCAGTTGTGGTATTAAAAGCGTTGAATGATGGCGTGGAAAAGATAATGTATGCAAAATATTGAAAGTTAACTAAGCCTAACAATTATTAAATGCGGCATGCAAAGTTTGGCTCAAATTTAGTGAGAAAAAATAAGTTAGAGCCAAAATTTGGAAAAAAATAAAAAAACCCACAGCTTAACGCAAAATAAGGCCGTTCTTGATTATATGTTTAAGTTTAACTTTAAAACAAAACCCGAAAGAAACAGAACAACAACAAAGTTTAGTTTAGGCGTCGCAAGTGCTATGATATTCAACGCGACGATCGATTTCCACGGCGACTTGGTCGATTTGATCGCTGAGTGATTCGATAGCCGTCCGGAAGCCCGTCAACTCAACGTCGAGAGAGTCCGCCCGTTCAATAAGCGCTAAAATGGTTTAGAGTAACACAATAAAAAATACTTTATGACGCAAGGCGCAGCGACGGTTAAGAAAAATTTGTTGATAATTATTATTAAATCTAAAACCGGCCAAAAAGTCGCACAGCAAAAAATTTGTCCGGCTAAAGAACCTCACACTAAACCGCCAATAATAGAATAAAAGCCTCACAATTCTTCTCTTCACGACTTCTTTTGATTTTGGCCAAAAGTTCCGTGGTGCGACGACGCAGCTCTTCCGCCCGGTTCTTGCGCTCCTCATTACCGTTTTCGCGCTCTTCCAACAGGCTGAGTACTTTGTCAAATGTTCCCTGTAGCAAAAAAAAGTTAGAATGAATAAACAGACTCAAAAAGATAGCGGATGGACTGACTTTCAAGTTAGTGTGCTTGTCCTCAACGACGCGGACCAAATCCGCCGCACTGTTGGCGCTGGCCGTTGCCGACTTACTGTTGCTAGTAATTTTGATGTATTCCGCCTTCAAATTATCAGTCGTATTGTGCAAAACATGAATTTTGTCAGCGGCGTCGTTGGCGCGTGTCTCCAGCTCGCTGATCTCATCCTCTGTTGCAGATAGACTTCCCCTGCAAAAATATTTAATCAAAAATGAATGAAAAAACAAAAAAAAATGACAACTTTGTCTTTTCAATGTTTTCGTTGATTTTCGCCAACGTGTTGCGCGCCTCTTCTTGCGCCTTCTCTGCCTTATCCAAAGCGTCGCGTATCGCTACCGTAACATTGTGAATACGCGCCGCCCTTTCACTGGCCAATTCGGCAGATTCCTGGAGTTGCAAGGCGGCGGTTTTGTTGCCGCGTGTCTCGTCCAAAATTTGGTCAGTATTTTCGGTTTCCAAAACTTTTTGGCGAATCTAAAAGAAAAAAGTTAGTGAATGTGTTTACAAATGAAAGTAACATTCTTAAAGATATTAGCTTTATACGAGGTTTAAGAAACGGATGTTAAACCACTATATTAAACGTAGTAAAACTACACTGTACTTATCGTTATGAATGATTACCTTTATTGTCTTCTTTACATAGAATAGATTGCAAAAACAGTCCAAAGCTATCACTGTTCATAAAACAAAAACTAAAATGCAAAGAATGTAACACAAAAACAAAAGCTGTCAAGAAAAATAATTGCATACAACTCTGTTACTCTATTGCTAATAAAGTGATAGTCCAACAGATCAGATCATCACTTGTACACAGGAAAAAAATGTTCTAAACATTTGCAAAACTGTATTAGGCCTTAGAAAAACGCAGAAGCGGCATTATACAATTTCCCTGAAAATCTCGTAGAGTGAATTCCACATGAAGTATTATTTAACACGTCAATATGTGACTTTATGGATCTTAAACCACGTTAAATCATTCCAAAGGCCTAATGCTATGAAACTACACGATTGCTTTATTTCTTAAATGTCCTCATAATATATATTATAGAAATAATCGGCTAAGTAAAAAAATGACAGAATTTTAGCGCATACCGTAAAACTCTATCTTAACTTAGTAAAACTCTTTTCATCCAATTACCTCTTCGGAAAGCTTTTGAATTTGTTCTTCCGTCGAAAGGAATTGAAACGTTGAGGATCTGATCGATTTTCGCTTGAATGTCTTCGGGGCGCGCCTTTTCCGAGTCCAAGAACGACTTGGTCTCGTTGATCTGCTTTTCTAGTGCCGCCTTTGTTGTGTTAGCCTTGTCGACTTCTACTTTGGCCAAGCGGAGCGCCTCCACCGACTCACGTTTCGTCACCTCAATGTCAGATTTGCTTTCGCGCAGGCGTTTCAGCAGCTAAAAGCATGGGTATAAAACATGAAAAAAAATGAAAAAGCCGCAAACAAACCTCTTCAGCCTCGCGCTGTTTAGCCTGCACCTTCTCCAGCGCTTCCTTAGCAAATTCGCGGGCTTGTTCAGCCTTCGATACAGAGCCAGAGCACGACATTCCACCGCAATGCGAGCACTTCGAGCTTGGACCGCCGCACATGGCATCGCAAGTCGCCGTCTCTGCGCCGCAAACCTCTTTGTTGATTTGTGGGATTGTGCCTTCCAAAAGTAAAATCTAAAAAGCGCAGAAAAATAATTTGAGTATGCATTTAGTGAATTTTCATGTACTTTTTCGCCAATGTCCTTCAACTTGGCCTGATTCTCGTCGTAGTGGATGTCAAAATCGCGTTGATGCTCGTTTAGCAGTTGGTCGGCCTTGATACGATCGGTTTCCGACGCACTAATCTTATTGATTTCTTGCTTGATGATTCGCTGGTAATCGGAAGACTTGTCTGCGCTTTCGCGAATCAAATCGTAAGCGCCCTAAAATTTTAAATAAAAAATTTTAACCAATTCAAAGAAATGCTTAATTAAAAAAAGACTGCAAAACGATTTGCGAATTGTAGAAATCTTTAAAATCAAACTGGCATAACTTGATCTTCTTTCTGATAAACAAGCCTGACAAAAATAGGATAGAGATTTAGTTAACATTTTTCGATAAGAAATCTGAAGCCCAATGTTTAATCCTTTATTTAAAAAAATGAAAAAAAAGAAGTAAAAGAAAGAGATAATAAGTTCAACTTTTTATAATAATTTTAATTTTTTTTTAATAAAACCCTTCTATTTTAAATGACGCAGCAAGTTTTGAATAATCTGCTCAATTCTGTCAAAAAAAAATTTTTTTTTCGAAAAAATTTAATTCATACAAGTTGATATAAAACATAAAGTTTCTCATTGAAAAACTTCTAACAACCATTATCTTATAAGGTTTATTGTAATTTTTACGTCATTTTTTATACTGTAGTTTTAAAGTCGCGTCCAAAGACGTAACTAACTAAACAAATTAAAAACTTTTTTCCTACATTTCTGGCAAACGATGCCAACACTTTAACTCACAACCAAACTGCTGATATGCAAGCTAATAATTTTATTACAAAACTTTATTTTTAATGTTAAAAGTATTTTTTTTTTGATTTTCTACAGTACTTGGATTAAAACCTACAGTAAACAAAGATGACATCAATTTTATTACTTAGCCAAAATTGAAACAAAGTTTTGTACCTTTACGTCTGAGCGCCGTATTTGTGTGGCGTTCTGATTCAATTGTTCGGCCAACGCTGTCAAAGTCTTTGCCGTCTCGTTCAACAGACGAATATCTTCTTGGGCCAAATCAACATTGGTCTGAATGCGCGTGACGCGTTGATTCCTCTCTTGCAACTTTTCTTTGGCGCTATCAATCTTTGTTTGCAAATCATTCATCTGTTTTCTCAAGTTGTTCACATCGTCCTATAAAACATAGCAATAAAATGCTTAAAAAGAGTTTACAAAAGCTGTAAAACAAACCTTGGTGATATTAATGCCTTCCAACTTGGACTTAACCTCAGCAATCTGTTTCTCCATTCCTTGAAAAGCTTCGTCGTATTCCGACGAAATGCCGGTGTCCTCAATGTTGTTGGCGCGTTCGATCAGTCCGTCCAACTCTAACTTGAGTGTCTGCAAAATTTTGTCCCAGTTGTCAAAGCATTCGCCGCAAGGCTGACAGTTTGGCCAACTGCCAGTGTACCTAAAAGAGTAGGGATGCATTTATTGTGAATAAACATCGAGCCTGCACAGTCAAACAAAAAAAAACATACCCTCGAGCGCATTGATTACACAATGGGCCTCCAGAGCCGGGTCGACAATCACAAGTGCCGTCCTGTCGGTTGCACTGCAAAGAGTTTGAGCCGTTCGGATCGCACTCACAGCGTTTGCATTCGCCGTTGACGGGATCGCCCCAATAAAAGTCCTGGCACTCGGAGCAAGTCCGTCCACCGCGTCCCGGCTTACAATGACAATGCCCGTCAATATTGTTGCACTGAAGATAGGGCGATTGAGTTTTCGGGTCAATAATCACGCCGTTTACGTCGCAAGAGCAAGCTGAGCAGCCTAAAAGCATACAGCTTTAAAACCAATAGTTAAATTATAGAATAAATTAATTTACCCTTTCCGCTACTCAAATCATAATGCAATGGCGCGCATTCGTCGCACCTGGCGCCGACGACATTTGGGAAACAAGGACACTGTCCACTAATATGATCGCACTCGCCAGCCGTTGTGTTTGTTCCCAAATGATTACAAACGCATCTTAAAGCATAAAAATGGTTATTTAATTTCTGAGAAGGAGGAAAGCAGAGTCACATTATATATAAGAGTCATATAATTTAAAAAAAAAAGATTTTTGTAATGAAAAATTTTACGAAACACTATTTTTAATATAAAAAGACCCGAGTTTGAGCGGTTTTCAGATACTTAGCGTCAAAACCGAGACTTTATCTCAAAAATTTAATCCAAAAACAGTGCAATAAAAAAGATGAAATTTCCATAAGTTATAAAAGCACAGGTCAAAAAGATTTCTGTAGGGAAATAGTAATTAATCGTTTAAGTAATTAATAAATATAATGGTCTGGCAAGCTTCGACGCCACTAGATTGCCTACAAGCCTCCTGCACTTAGGATCTTTTCTTTTGGGACAATTATACTTTCAATTAATGCTTTGATTCTGGAAAAGCAAAAATATAATCTCAGGTAATCTGGCAATAAAGTCTGACATAGCCGTTCAGAGACGACAATACAATAACCAAAATTGCACCGAGTAAAAGCTTAAAAATCCAAAATTATTGCGCAAAACTAATTTCCAGTCAGGACTAAAAATAAAATACCGTTGACAAGTTCGAATTTTGGCTTCGCCAAAAAAGCCGTTTTTGCATTGCTCGCATTGTGGGCCTTCTGTGTTGTACAAACACTTCATGCAATCACCGGACTGTGCGTCACAGCTCTCCGGCACATTGCGGTCAATGTTGCCATTACAATCGCAAATTTCGCAGGAGCCAGCAATCTGAAATAAGTAGAATTAGTCGAGAATTCTAATATATAAAAACAAAAAAAAGACAAACCTCAGCTGGATTTCCCCAATAATTGATTTGGCATTTGTCGCAACGCTCACCGGTGTAACCGGCTCTATAATCCCAAAATAATCAACAGCTGTTAAACATTAATATAATTATAAACATACCGGCAATTGCATTGCACATCAGAGCTTCCGGGCCGAATGTGACAAGTGTCGGCGTGTTGAAAACCGGAACCAGGCCCGCCGGGACACAAGCAAGGCTTACATGGCAGGTTATAGCCGAGACGAGGATCGCCGTAATAACCAGAAACGCAGCCTTCACAATTGTTTCCAGTCGTAAGATTCCGGCAATCAATACAAGCGCCAGATTTTTGTTCGCAAAGAGAAGCGTGGCCGTTACATTGACAAGTCCGACAGTCGGGGAAAGACCAGAAGCCGGGTTGGCACTGATTACATTGTCGGCCAGTAATGCCGCGCTCACGGCAAACGCACTGACCAGAATGCTTATCGCAAGCGTTACTCAAAGAGCCGACACTGTCGCAGTCACAAGCCAAACAGCCGGATGGGCCAAAGCCATAGGTTCCCACAGCGCATCGATCACACCTGGAACAAATATAATGAATATAAGAAAAATAGAGAAAAAGGGAAGAGAAGAGAAGAGAAGAGAAGAGAAGAGAAGAGAAGCGAAGAGAAGAGAAGAGAAGAGAAGAGAAGAGAAGAGAAGAGAAGAGAAGAGAAGAGAAGAGAAGAGAAGAGAAGAGAAGAGAAAGGAGAGAGGGAAGTAAGGAAGAGAATAGAAGAGAAGAGAAGAGAAGAGAAGAGAAGAGAAGAGAAGAGAAGAGAAGAGAAGAGAAGAGAAGAGAAGAGAAGAGAAGAGAAGAGAAGAGAAGAGAAGAGAAGAGAAGAGAAGAGAAGAGAAGAGAAGAGAAGAGAAGAGAAGAGAAGAGAAGAGAAGAGAAGAGAAGAGAAGAGAAGAGAAGAGAAGAGAAGAGAAGAGAAGAGAAGAGAAGAGAAGAGAAGAGAAGAGAAGAGAAGAGAAGAGAAGAGAAGAGAAGAGAAGAGAAGAGAAGAGAAGAGAAGAGAAGAGAAGAGAAGAGAAGAGAAGAGAAGAGAAGAGAAGAGAAGAGAAGAGAAGAGAAGAGAAGAGAAGAGAAGAGAAGAGAAGAGAAGAGAAGAGAAGAGAAGAGAAGAGAAGAGAAGAGAAGAGAAGAGAAGAGAAGAGAAGAGAAGAGAAGAGAAGAGAAGAGAAGAGAAGAGAAGAGAAGAGAAGAGAAGAGAAGAGAAGAGAAGAGAATGTGGAGAGGGTAAAGGACTCGAGCATTGGGAAGAAGGAAGAAATATAAAATAGAATTAAGAATGAAAAAACAGCAGAAAAAGAGAAGGAAAAGAAAGGAGGGAGTAGAAATGAGAAATTAAGGCAAAAGGGAATTTTAAAAGAGAAAACATAAATAAAATAAAGAAGTAGAGTTTACTTTCGTCCCACAACGTTGGGCTTGCATTCGCACTGCCCGCCGTCCGCCTTGCAAATGCCGGAAACCGATCCGGTCGGGTCGCAATCGCATTCAAACGCCTTTTTGTAGATAAGACCAGCCAAGCGGCAAATAAAGGATAAACATTCGTTGGACAAATGGTCCTGCGGCACCATTTGCAAAGTTTGCGCGCGACATTGAAACCTGAAAAAAAGTTTTAAAACTAAATATGGGGTTAGCGAGACAAAAAGCACCAGGGCCAGTATTTTTAAAAAAAATTAAATATCAAACTGAGGTGTAAAAACAAAAAATGCAAAATTCGTATAGCACAGTGCTTTCAGTTGAATCCAAAATGAGTCAAGATGGTTTTATGGTTTAAGCTAAAGCAGCATATAGAGACTTATTTATCAATAACGCTAGCATGAAGAAGGTCATTAGGGGATCTCTTTGAATGAAGCTTTACCTGGATATTCAAGATCTGTGGGTTTAAGATGTAATCACCTAGACTCAATTTAGATTTAAATAAAAGCTCTCATAATAACGGTACAATTTGTGATGTTTGCTGTATGTCAGAAAATTGCGAAAAAAATTTACTTTATTTTATTCCGTCCAGTCTCCTATAGTACTACACCCATGAAAATTGCCATTATATATTTTAACTAAATTTTGCGCATGATAAAAATGTTTGTAGGTTTAAACATGATGCATTTGTCAAGAATATAATGTTCAAAACATAAAAAATAAAAACTGATTAGACTTATAAAAAATACGGCAGTCAAGGCGTCCCCAAAAAGCTCCAAATGCCAAAGAAAACACATAATTGTGATTAATGGAATAAAATCAACTTAATCTGAACATAAAATGCTATATAATTTAAAATTAGCCGTTTTAATTAGAGTCTTCCAAATAGTTATAAAAAAATCACACCTGTTCATATCATAAGCAGTAAGCAATTAACAAAAAATTGAATACCTATCATAAACTTGTTTGCGGTACTCCGCTTCCGGACTGCCGTGGAAAATGTCAAGTGATTCGGTGGGCGGTACCAAGACAATCGAATCAATCAAAATTTGCGCAATCTTGTCCGGAAAGCCGGTGCGACGCTCGCCAAAGTAAACGCGAATCTCATAACGAACGCCTTCTTCAAAGCAAAGCGCCGGATACACCTCGGAGTAGCGGTAATTTGGGTAAAGGCTAAATAAGCAAACAATAATAACCAAACAAATAAAATTGCACAAACAAACCGAGCAATCAAAAAATCGTCCGAGGGCAAAATGTTGGCGCAAGGGCCGTCCGGCGCCGGATCGTTTGGCCTTACCACCGAAATCTTGATATCGTCCCAGCCAATATTTGGCTAAAATATAATTGACAAAATTAAAGACTGTTTTTCATAAATAATACAATTTCATAATGCTATAGACATTGCTCAACGGTTCTGTCTAGTTTTTTCAACAAAATAATACGCCAAAACAAAGTTGTAAACATAAAGACATAATCAAACCAAAAAAATGGAAATTTAGTAAAACAGACTACGGTACATTTTGTATTGTTTACTGTATTTACTTTAGAAAATAAAAACATTTTGCATAATATTTTTGAATTATTTGTCTGTTAAAACGGCGTTCCGGAATGCTACCCATAAACTACCAGTTGGCGTTGAAAGACTAAATCGATTAAATACCGGTAGCCAAGAAAAACCTATAATATTAATTCACAGAAACAAAGTTTTGGCGCAAAGTTGTAGATCAATTTAAACATTTTCCCAAAAATTAAAAATACTTGCATCCTGCAATTCGTATCGTATAACAAGGTTGTATTGTCCGGCAACCGACAAAGAGTTAACAACAAAAGTCAAATTTGAGTTTTCTCCCACACGCACAAAGCCTTCGCCGGTCCAACTGGGCTGACGTCCGTCGAGGCCCTCCCGTAAAACAACATCTTCCTGAAAAGAAAAGTTATGTTCAAAAAATAAATTCATAGGAGATAAAAGACGTACAGGATTTGAAGTTGCGCGCTCCGCCTCAAATGTGTTGTAGTCGATGTTAGCGCAAAAGAACGAGCTAAGTGTTGTGTTGCAACGTCGGCCGCCAAAGTTGGGTCGACACTTGCACTGGCCCGTAATCAGATCGCAAGCCGTGTCAAAGGAACCACCGTAATCGCAGTCGCACGCCTTACAACCTTCAGGCTCATCAGTCAAACCGTAATGATTTGGCTAAAGAAAAGTATTGTTTTAATACTATTTAAAAAGTAAAATCTTGTAATTAAAACCTACTAAACGCTCACTGCAAAACAAAAAGTTTTGCACAATAATTGTAGGATAAAGCCAAAAGTGAACAACATTTGCAGGATTTTCTATTACGTTCAACGCGGCTTTATATATTTGGAAAGAGATCCATTTTTAGTATGCTTTAAGAGTTTTAACCCTACTTCAAACTTTATTCTTAGAAAGGGCAGCTCAAGTTTAACAATTTTGAAAATTAATCAAACAGTCTAAAATATGAAATCAAATAAAAAAAATAAAAGCATTAAAAAAAATAAATAAACTATTTTTATGCAAAAATTCAAAAAAAGACATTTAATAAATGCTCTCAATCAGAAGGTTATGAAAAAAAAGAGGAACGTAAAATTGCCCCGGTATGACTCCTACTCTATTCACAAATGTGAATTTCACAAATTCTGCCCAAAATAAACCCGTCAAATTGAAAAAAAATTATCCGACTCCATGTCATTTAAAGTAAAGGCAGCATTCGCTAAACACAACGTCAAATCAGAAAAAAATCTGAATTCACTCAAATAACAAAACCAAACGCTGGGTCGCTCTTAACAATATTGTTCAAATAATTAAAATTGATCAATAATTAAAAAAAATTCACCAAACACTGGTCACAGTTGACGCCGGTGACAAGACGTTTGCACGTGCACGTTCCATCCTGTTTATTGCAGCCTTCGTTGTTAAAAGTACCTAACAAATGACAGGTGCAAGGCTTGCACCCGTCTCGATCCATCTCTTGCAAATCCCAAAAACCATTCTTGCAACGATCGCAACTAGAAAAGCGCAAAACATAAACAAAAAACGCCAAAATCCGAAAAAAAATTTACTTGGATCCGTCGACGTTCGTCTTGCAATAACATTTGCCAGCGACAGTGCCTAACGTCGAGTTGCTTTCGCCCTCGCAGATACCTTCGAAAAGCGAACCAAATTTGTTGCACTCACAAGGTCGACAAATATAGGGGTCGTAGATAGGGCGTTGAGGGTCGCGGTAGAAATAGGGCTTGCACTGGTCGCAATTCTTTCCCTGAGTGTTGTGTTGGCAATCGTCGCATACACCGCCGGAAACTTTTCCTTAAAAATTACTTTTCATTAAAGTTTGTCTTGCTTTAGTTAAACCCAAAGCTAAAAATTAGAGGCACTAGATCTTCAAATTTTAAACCCTCTATTCAGAGTATTTCTATGAAAAAAGTCATCCATTTCGAAAAAATCTTTAAAAGCGCATAAATATAGTAAGTAGCAAGAAGTAAATAAACAGTGCGACCCGTCTTTCCCACCATAAAAGAAACTATCTGCCAATAAACGTCCATTACAAACATACTGCTCCTATCTTATCCATTGGATTGAGCCCAACATTTGTCGAAAATGCCTTTATTATTCAATATAGTATTGAAGTTTTTTGACTTCGTCGATCCATAAACGGCACACCAAATCAAGACGAAACCGTTGGCGTTTGACCATTGGGATACAAACTGTCTTGCACTTCAGGTGCCATCGGATTACTGGTGTAAGTAATCATAAAAGATGGTGTTCCAACCTTATTTTTAATAGCCAGAAAATCCGCTTATTTTTCCTTTTAATGGCTTTAAAGCCGCGGATTTTACGCACCTGCAAGCAAACGCCGCTTATTTATTGACATGGCTGAAGATTGTTGCCTAACTTTTTAATCAACGCCTGAGGAAGAGTAAGGTCCTTTTGTTTTTCTCTCACAAAATACGTTACTTTAAGGCGGATTTCGAAGCTTACGTAAATGGTGTAAGCTTGTGCCAACGCGCTATTTGCCAGAAACAATGCGGTGCATGGAATAATACTTATGGTGTCAGATAGACACAAACTTTCTGCATCCCGTCACTTCAGCATCATCCATGTCGTCGCCACTTGTCAAATCAATAGTTAAACAATTTGCGAGCGGCATTCCGAACCTAAACCCGTGAGTACCATACGGGTAGAGCAAAGGGTACATGGCTGGATCGGTAAACCTGCTAAACTCGGACAGTTCCACCGAACGACCTTGCCAATTTGTCAGCCAAACACCTGGCAGATTTTGCAGTTTCTCCGTATTAGAACACCATATTGCAAACTCGCCATCGGCTTCATCGAGCAAATTGACTTGTCGATCATAAAGCGTTGTATCGACAATGATTCCCGGCACTTTATTCTTATCAAGCAGGGTGTTGCAAAAATGCTTAATGCTATCGCATGTTGGGTCAATGGCCTGCGCGTCTGCTAAAGCTTTGTTTTTTTTTCATTGATGTGGCATATGCCCGTCCAAGATTGCGTCCCAGCATAATATCCAAACTCAGGACAATTTAATCATTCTTAGAACTGATTGGATTATCTCGACGTGATTCCAAAGCTATGTTTTGGCTGGTCCATCCAAAGTGTGTTGTTGTACTAGCGTACATTTTGCAAGAACTTTTCATGCGAAAAACGGTCGTCTTTTTTAATGCTTTAAATCATTTGCAGCTTAAAAAGAGAATCTGGAATTGCGACTAGCGCAGCCCTGAGGCTACTATCAGAGGATGTACGAAATATATGAACAATCAATCAAAGTGAGTAAAAAATCAAAATGTGTATGCTAACACCTCCTGGCAAAAGGACTTTCCGCCCAATTATTTTAAAATTACCTAACACTTCACATTTAAAGAAATATTTTAATTAATTGAGAACCAGATTCAATGTAGACGGCGCGGTCAAAATGACAGCGCGACGCGTGTCCGTTGCACTCACAACGACGGCACTCGTTGGGCTGGTCACCAATAGCCGGCATCCAAGGAATATCGTTGTAAAAGTCTAAACATTCGTCGCAATTCAAACCCTTCGTGTTGTGAGTGCATTCACAACGACCGTGTACCTGCAATTGCATATGTTAAATTACACTGAAAAAGACGTTTCACTCTCTAAACCTTCAAAAATTACATTACGAAACCAAACATTTAAAAAATACCATGTCAGGGAGATTCATAATTCCCACTCCTTCGTCGCCAATGGGAATACACTGTTGGGCGTGCCCATAGCAGGAGCACGAGCCGCGTACAACCAACTCGTAAATAGCGTAGTAATACTTCTCGTCAATCTCCGGCCGATAATCTAGCAAGTCGTCGCCGAGTGTGTGCAATTTAGTAAAGGTGATCCGCAGATTAGTGATCTTCAAGAGTTTGGCAATCTCGGGAGCGTACGGGTCGTCAGTGGGGATGTGCGGCGAGATGACCTTGTAGACCAACTGAAAACAGTGTTCAGATTATGAGTTAAAAATAAAAAAAGCTTGAATGGTCTTATAGTTATGCTAAGGGTTAGAGTAAAGCGGTGGTGATTTAAAGGTTTTCAGTAATGCTTAGCGCTAAAGTGCTTACAGGTTATGAGAGAAAATTGAGAGCATTATGCTCAAACATCCATTAAAAATATAACAAAACAATCAGAAATGTAATCGAGAAAAAAGAATTTGTTATTGTAAAATGAAAAGGAGCAGCATGTATAATGTAATACGCCAATAAGAATCCCAAAAATATTTTAATATTTGTTTATTTAACAGAACAAAACTTTGCTTTCAAAGTACCGTGAAGCAATTTAGCCAGAAAAAGTAATTTTAAATCAAAAACTGTAAGCCAATATCTTTTGCTTAGGTTAATCAGTTAATGAACTTAAAAACTCTTAGACTAAGGAATTTTGCTCATGCTTGTGTATGTAAAACAGCTGGAAGTGGTAGGATATAAAGCGTTTTTTGTAGCTGAAGCAAAGTGTAAATTAGATAAGGCCTAAACTACAAGAATTCAATTACTAAAGTATAAAAATTTTTGTTATTTGATTATTTTTCTAACAGTTTTTGGCAAATATTCATTTTGTTGTAAATAAACGCTTAACTCCTAGCACTGGTTAAGACAAGGCATACCAAACAAAATTTAAAAAAATTTAAAGAAGCATGTTAAAAAATAATAACCTCTCCACCAGTCGAAGGAGCCACATCGCTGTACTTTCTTGTGCAAATCACATCGCTGTGATTTTTTGGTGGACCTTCCGGAATGCCCGGAAACGACGTAGCGCAGTCGTAAGCAAAATATCGATACACCGACCTAAATGCGATAAACATTAATGTATCATAACAAAAAAAAGTTGAAGTAATTACCAATTCTTTCCAAAGTCAGCCGAACGTTCAATGTACATGGCAGAGGGCCGGAAAGAGCGAAAAGTGAGAATCAAGTGAGTGAAATGAAATTCGGCTTCCAAGTCAAAGCGAATCGACACATTCTACAAAAAAGTAGTTGTTGTTCAAAACAATGAAGCCGAAGTTAGACGTAATTTTTTCAGATTACTCACAAACCTTGCAAATGTTGTTTAACAGAGATGTAAAATGTTAACTATGTATGTGCTCAAAAATTGTGTACTTACAGTTTTATAAAGAATAAAGAAAAAATAAAAATTTTAACTAAAGAAAAAAATTGTCAAAAAAAAGCTCAGCTACCGTTACATAACCACCCAAATCCAATAGTTTTCTTCCGTAGTTATAACATATTTTTCTTAAATTTTCTAAAAAGAGAGTTTTAAAGCGCAGAAGATAATATCTAAGGCATAGAGTTTGAAACATTTTACATTTTTCTCATTACGGAAATAATGGTAATGGCGGAAAAAAAAGAAAACGAGGTTAATTACCTGAACACCATTCTCCGACTGCCACCAATTGCGGGTGCGATCATCGTAGTTTTCGGAGACAACATTTTCAATACGGTGACTGTAGCGATTGGGCTCATGCGGAGCCCATGGCAATCGACTGTCACATTTGAAGCACTTAGTGTCGTCCTCTAAATGTGAAACGATACAATACCGCTCCCTGTCTCGCAATCCGCATGTCGAGGAAGCAAAAAGTCGGTTTTTGCGCCCAATCAACAAATTGCCAGTAGCTGGATAACAACTCCTGTCTGTACAGATGTCGTCGTCGTGAGCGGACGCATTGCTGGCTGCTAAGACGATTAGGCAAAAAATTATACATTTTGGTGATAAAAAGTGCCTAAAATAGCGTAAATATTATAACTTGGCAAAAAAACGAAAATGCGTTAAGTGTTATAAAGTAGCGGCGCCAAAAAAAAGGTGCGCCTAAACGGCGCCGTCAATTTCAAATAAGGTACCGTTTTATCGCCCAAACTTTTTACGCTGTAATATGAAGGTCTCCCACATTGAAAATAATTGCTTATCACAATTTTCTGACCATTTCATAATTTTTAATCAAGCTAATGTGCACAGCGACCATAATTACATGAAATGAAATGAAAGTTTGCTCCATTTTGTGAGCTATTTCAAAATGAAGTCAACAAGATACCCTAAACGTTGCACTTTTTTATATCAAATATTCTGTTAACGTCCTTTTTTGTGGGTGCTTTGAAAGAAAAAAATTTTGTAATTGTTTTAAAACAGCAAAATGTTAAAAATTAGACCAAAAATTTGGTAAAACCAAAAAGGAAACACAATGCCAGAAAAACGTTCAAAAATTAAAGCTTAAACCCGGACAAAGCCTTAGCAGGGCTTACCTCAACCAAAATATTTTCTCTAAAAAAGTTTTAAAACACATAAAGTGTTGCAGTTTGACGCTAACCTCGTGATAAACCGTAATTTAAAAAAACTACTTAAAAAATGAACTTACGAGAAACGGAATGTTTTGTACAATGTGTTGCAAATAAGCCCTCCATTGTCAGATAAGATTGACCGTTTAGAAAATATAAAAACAATATTTAATAAAAAAGTCAACAGACAATGCTGTCTGCCCGCCATTGTGGGGTAGGTCCCGCACAGTTAGTTGACTAAATAAAAATTGTTATTCAAAGTTATTAATGAATAATATTCTGGTCAAAAACTGGGCATTGACGGACCAAGCCGGAATAAGATGAAAACTTCGACACCCACTAAAAATAAAGTAAAATTTTGAAGAACAGAACAATAATATTGCAAAAAATAATTACGACGATTTCCGGAATGGCATCATCGGTAAATTTTTTCAATTATTTTTTAGATTTGGGAGTCCCAAATTTTGGCGAAAATACTAGTTAAAGGCGTCCACACGTCTACAAAAATTAAAGCATGATTTTGACAACTGAGCTTTAAGAGGAGCTTGCGCCGTAAATCACAGCGCAAAATTAACCCAACATTAAGATTGACTTCTTGGAAATCATAAAAAACAAAATTTAATTAAAACGTCAACAGACAATGCATTTCAGCCAATTATGATTTTAGGAACGAGTCGGAATTTGTTTAAAAAAAATATGCATAAAAAATAAATAAAACAGTACTAAGCAACGCCGAGAATAGTCCAGCGTGACTAAAAACATCAAAAAATTATGGCGCCAAAAATACAACAAACTCCTAATATAAATTCACGTATTAGCGCGATTTGCTACGCACTTTCTTGTGATTTATTTGTAATAAACGGAAGGAAGCGAACTGGGGTTCAGCGATTTTTGATCAAATGACAATTATAATTAGAAAAAAGAAATAAAAGAATACAAAGGATCCATGTCAAAGCCTTTTATAGGACTAAGGGTTTCATAGGGACCACAACAATTGAGCTAGAAAGACCATTTCGAGTTTTAAGTTTTAAATGTCTAAACCGCAAAAAAAGTGTCCTTTTTTATTACAAAACATCCAAATAATAAAAAAAATAACACAGCGTTGTGCTCTTTCGTAGACAGACGACGTCCCGTCTTCCTCGTTATCAATCGATTATTTCTCCTTTTTCCTGTCGTCTTAATTATGCAAATATTGACTTGTGGTGGAGAAAGCGGTGGCAAAATCTGCCAACTAAGAAAATAAAGTTATTTGTCTCAAACCGCACCAACACACCCTCCTTACAATTTCCCCTTACTCAACTCCTCCCCTAATGTCTTTAATATTTACACATATGTAGGGAATACTGCTATGTGTAATCTCAAAAAAAAAAATTTATTAGAAAGGAAGAGACAACTATTAGCACCATTTTGCGATTACATTTTAAACAACATTTGCTTTTCTTTCTCGTGTACAAAACTTCAGTTTGCCATGTTTACCGTCCTGATTGGGTTACAGTAAAGTTTATCTATGTATATTTTTTCCTCCCTCTCTCTCATCATCCTCTCTTATCTCTGACTCCCGCCTTACACTGATATCAAAGTTTTCTTCAGCAAAACAACAAAATTAAAGAAATTTGTATTACAAAGTATTTTACAATACAAAAATTCAAAGCATAATTTTTGGTTGGCTGAAGAGGATATGTCAAATGGAAAACAAAACATAGTATAAAAAAGTTGACGGCGCTTTAGCGGTTTGTTGGCTTTTACCATTCTTACAAAAACAACAATAAGCTGTTGGCCGCTGTTGGCCGCTGCTGCGCTTGTTGATGCCTAGACACAAAAAGACATATTTAGAAAAATTCTGAAAATGTGTTAAAAAAAATTTTGTTGTAGAAAAAGGAACGGCGATACGACACGAAAAAGATTGATTGATAATAAAAAAATATAATGTACCTAAATAATTAGCAAAAAAAATGGAGTGCAAACTTTTTATCCCCCTTCTCTTGCTCTCCATTTCCCTTTACGACATTCCCTGTCTCATTTTCCTTGCAAAAAAAATTGAGACCAAGAAACACGAATAATGAACAATTTTTGAAATAAAAAAAGTGATAAGAAAAAATTGGAGGAGAACGGACGAACAAAAGCGAACGTCTTGGGCATTCAACTTATACATATATCTTCCAACTGAATGTGTATTTTAAAAAAAAATAGCCGTTACATATAGGTGCAGAAAAAAAGAAACGGTCAATGAACGGTGGGACAATTAGGTGGCAAAACAGAAAGGAAATAAAATTTGAAGATCAAAAATTTGAAAAGAAAAAGAAACCAGAGGCAATTGATAAAACCACCAAAAAAAATAAAAAAGACTTTTTTTTTGCCCTTTCTCTCTTTTGCCAATTTGAAAAAAGAGGTGGACAAATTTTGGGGGTGGCGAGGCAGTCAGAGAGAAAGAAAATAAACAAAAGTGCAAAAAAATTGAGGAAAAAATGTGTAAATAGTGGCTTTTATTTTGAATAGTTTTTTGAAAATTGTCGGCAAAAATTTTTGCTCAAATTCTTTGTTCAATTTACATAAAAAAAAGGTGTTCCACTTTCCAAAGAGTCCTTTTAATCAGCTTGATCAAAAATGAGCAATGAGTTTTTTACCAAACTTGGTCACAATACACATGCTAAACCGCTTAAATGATTATATTCAATTTTGTTATTGAGACTTCCGCAAGCTTAGGAAACCATTGCAAAGTCTTATGAATAATAAAGGCTTATAAAGAAAGTGTACAGTAACCTAAGTCTGCAGTATCCCTGAAAAGCACAAAATCTAACAAAGATTTACGAGTAAGTTGGAAACAATCAAAACACTCGGCGGCGCTTTAAAATCTAAATTTAAGGCCGTTTTCAAATTTTGGACAAAAAACTTTTTATGAGAAAACTCCTTAAAGAGACAATAGCCAAAGAATACGCCACAGAAACGAACCAATTGGTTTTTTTTTGGCATTTTTTTTTGTTCTCAGTGCCCCATTATGTATTTATATGTTATAAATACAAAAGCTTTCTAAGAGTGATTGCTCTAAAATTTTAATTAATAAAAATCTGATTGTAAACCGCTGTAATCGATGTCATGCCCGTATAGATGAACCGCTCTGTCTTATTAATTAAAAAATAAGGGCTTATTTAGCCATCATGGTATACAATTTACATCCAAATCAACTAATACGATTTAAAAATTTGTGCTTAGTTTTGGATTTGGCACGATTTTATTTAAAAAATATCAGTCATAAGAATCGCAAAAGATATAATAGTACGTTTGTTTTTCCACATACAAAAACAGATTAAACAAAACCGTTTGAAGATACTTCAAATTCAATCACTTTCAAAATTTAGTTCTCAAAAAAATTTGATTTAAAAATTAGAGGAAAAAAATATTTTTTTATTGATTCAATTTTTTAAATTGGTTTTGTGGTGCAGCTGGCCGGCTGGGCCCAGACGGCCTCAGTCCTTCGCCAAATCTCTTTTTTTGTTGTTCTATCTCCAAAATTTAGTTCAATACAGATAAATCTTTTTTTTTCCTTATGAACAGGTCGACACAGACACACACGCTACAAAAATTGATAATAATGCTGCAAGAAAATGCAGAAAAAAAATTCAGACAAAAATTTAGAAATGAAACGAAAGCCGTTAATTCTTTTTCCCCGTTTTATGATAATAAAAAAAACAACAAAAATAATTTTTTTTTGTCTTCAAAGTGCAAAAAAAAAGAATTTTTTGTCTATTTTTTCTAAATGTACAATTAGGAAAGCAAAAATCGTTGAATGATTCAAACAAAGTGTTGCAAAAAAAATGATCTTGCCGTTCTCCTCTCCGCTTTCAATTTGTAAATGCCCTTCCGAAACGTAGGAAAATCGATAAACAAAAAAATAAAAATTTATTGATAAGCGGGGATCAGAAAACTAATAAAAATTAATTTGTATTTGCATTTTCAGTAATGTATTAGTGTTTTCCTAAAAGTTATTCAATTTTCGCCCAAGTCATTTTTTAAATACTTTTTAAGGAACTTTAAACTTTGAAATGTTTTTGAAACATTTTTCATTGAGGTAAACGTTGGAAAATACTGATACAATTGGCTTAATTGACGCGTCCTGTAGTCCGGAAAATTTTTTCACTTTTTCTATAAAATGCTCGTTTCTTGGCATAAAAAATTTCACTGTCACTTTTTTTTATTGTTTTGATTCTTTTTTTTTCTATGATTTGCATGAGACTCTTATGGTGAGAGATCAAAAAGAATCAAGAAAAAATACAAATTGGAGTTTATTGACCATTTATAACCCAAAGAAAAGAATTATAGACAGTTGGATGCAAAGCACTTGGTGTCAGCTGAATTTTCGTAAATTTCCTTTTTTGAAGTATATATTCATAGCATATCTTATTGTAATTTTGAAGATATTTCAGAATGACATTTATTTTTAAAAGTCACACCTGAAAACATAAATAAGTCTACAAATCATAACGATGTCATTTTGATTAGTCAAACCGTAACATTAAACTATTATTAAAACACTTTTAGCCAAAAGCTTATAAAACATATGAAAGAGTTCAATTAGTCACAATGAGTTAGCCGCTTAAAATTAAATTAAGCCAATTTTGACTGATGTCGAACGGGGCAAATTTTAACTAAAAAACACTCACTTAAAAACTTAACCCAAGATGTACACTTACTAAGGCTTGTTTGCTTGCATAGAATATAAATTACCCAAAAAATATTCGTTTCAACTGCAAACTGCTCCCACTTAAAAAAGACACATACTCTTAAGCAACAAAATTTTATCAATTTAAATGGAAGAAAACACAACACAAAGTCTCAAAAAGTATCAAAACAATTATAACGATAAAAAACAAAAAACAAAAAAACTTGAGTTCTACCTAAAAACCATGCAAATTTAGCAAAGTGCGTCCAAACCGACACTGTCACAATAAACTATAAAACAGAAAAGTCATATTATGACTAACGCTGATTTGAACAAAATGCTCAAAATCTTCCGCAAGCCGTAAGCTAACCCGTAAAAACTTTTTTTGATCGCATTGATTTAAAAATATTTTAGAGAGAACGCCACAAAAATTGAAAAATTAGAACTGTAAAAAATAAACAATTACGGCAATTTAAAACGAAATTTAAATACTGTAGTATTTTTTCTGCTATTAACAAAGAGTGGTCCAAGCCCCTTTTTGTAAAATAATATTGGATTAGTGATTGCTTTCACAACGACTCTTCAGTCGGTGTTCCTCTATTTACTATTTTTATGACATCAATTTTTTAAAAGTTTTTTGGTATGAACTCGTTTTAGGGTTTAAATGAAGGCGCTGCTTGTGGGAAGGGAATGAGGTAAAAATGTGACATTAACTCTACACTCTGTGCGGGAAAGTAGGGAAAGTTTCTTATCTAAAGTTTAATTTTGACCAATTAAGAGCTTTACTAATGCATATGCGATTGGTTTAAAAGGGAAATACAGTAAACCCTTAGAAACAGTGCATTCATCTGGCAAAAAACCCGAAATGAGTTCAAATAATTTTACATAAGCAAACTTTTAAAACTACTAAACCTATTTGCCATTGCTTAAACTGCAAATTTAAATCCAATGGGTTTGTAAATTACTGTTAGAGCCCACAATTGTAAAATAGCAATTACCATTTTTTTTTAATATTCAAACTAAAAAAAGTTTAAAAGTCAAAAAATAAATAATAAAAGTTTTTCAAGAACAAAAACATATACGTAATTCTTCAAATGCTGTCAAGACAACAATAATAAATCAATTTCCGCGTTCCGTTTGCCCACCCAATATATCGGAGTTGTCTTGTAAACCCAAAAACAATATGAAAATAATTAAAATATGTAAAAAGGAAAAAAAAGTTTATCAAACCAAACGAAAAATCTGATTAAGAGAAAAAAAATTAATAATTGAAAAATGTAAAAAGGGGCAGAAAGTGGCGAGGAAGGAGGGACACAAACTTGAAAGGAAAGTGATAAAAATATTAAAAGCAAGGTCGTCTTCCTTGTTTGGCTTCTGATATTTGCTTTCATTCCATTTTTATCTCGCTAGAACGGAAGGGGGGGGGGGGGGGGGGGGGGGGAATTGACCACAAAATTTGCTGTTTTCTGATTTTTGTGAGTGCGCCAAAATTATGTTTGACTGTTTTTGTGAAAACATTTTGTACGGTGAATTTTCATACAGAGATTGAAAGAATGTTATTCGCAAAGACGTAAATGTCAAAATGCTAAAAAAGTGTTTTCAGAAAGGCGTGAAGCCGAAAATACAAGAATCAAAAATACTGCATTTTCTTTAATTAGGTTCCGTGAGGCTCTACTTTTTGTGATTGTAAAATATTATATATTGGAGATGAGATTCAATTAGAGAAAATCTTGTAAGAAGAAATGGTGGGTTCCACAGCTCAAATCATGACTCTGCAGAAAACAGTCAGGTTGGGTGGCAAAACTGACCTACGACTCGCGTTGAAACCTTAGGATCTACCACCTTGCAAGCTACTTAACATCATTCACTCAATTCGGTAACGCTTAAACTTATCCAAAAAGCGTAAGTTTGGTTTAGGGAAAAAAATTTGTCTTTGGTCGGTTTCCACTTTACAGAACGATGATGAAAAATTAGTTCTGAAATGCTAAATAGGAGATATTTTATGACTTATCTAGCGTTCAGTATTAAAAGATTTAATAAGCCATGGGCTCCTCAAGGGCATGTTTGGTGGAATTGATATTTATGGAATGGTCACTTAGTTCACTTTGTTGAAAAAAACGCTTTTAATTGATCATACATTTGGTCCGCAAGACTTTTGCCGTAGTGGACACACGTTCTGTAAAAACTTTATTATGATTGGAATTTTTGTTACGGTATTATAATTTTAACCGAAAATTTAAAAAAAAACCGATAAAAAACGCCAAAAACGCCAATTTTTTAAGTTAGTCATAATTCAAAATCTAATAAAGTGGTTTTTGAGACCAAAGTTTAGTCGCCAAACGTCTTAATGTGTCATAATACCAAATGTTTGAGAATGAAAAATACCGAATATTTAATTATTTGCTTAAAACGAAATATACTGTAAAATTATTCACGGATTTATGAAAGCAACATATTAACTTATGGAATCCTTGGTTTTCAGAAGATTTGACTAGTTTTAGGTTAGTCAAAGAAAACTTATCAAAACGATTTAAAGAAATTGAATTAAAAAAATGTTTATGTTTATAACGACGATTATGCCTTTTGATCAAATTATACAAGGAACAAAATTCCAAGTATGATTCAATAAAAAAAGCTCTTTGAAGGGAAAAAATTTATAGTATTTAAAACATTATCAAACGATTAAAATCATTTCTGAAAATTTCTTTTTTAAAAAGCCGTTTGCAAAACGATTGAATACCATTTGGCAAAATTTTTTTCTTCACTAAAGAATACAAAATATCGCCAACGAGAATAATAATATACAAAAAGTGGGTTAAACAATAGCAGCCAGAACCATCTGACACGACTAACTGTTTTTTTTTAATTTTCAAGTCTTAAGAAAATCTTTTTTTCGCATTTGTACAATATCATTAAAAAAATGAAACATTTTGCCAAAAAAACAAATCAACTATTTATGAGCTGTTTTTTTGAGTGTTCCAAACACGGAGTACATTGAAATGTGTTTGTTGAACACTAAATTTTTGACAAATATTAATTTATTGATTGCAAAGCAAATATTTCAGAAAAGTACAATAAGACATACCAATAAGGAGAATTGTTTTTTTTTTCATTTTGGCGCCGTAATGTGCCGGTGGAAAAAGAAGTTTTTTTAATTCTTGTGCTTTTTTGTTCTGGCCATAATATTATTTTTCTTTTATCAAAGAAAGGCATTTCGGTGCTGTAATGTTTTGATTCTATGACTATTTTGTACCAGATCATTTGTTTCGTTTTTATTATTACTTTTTTATAATTAATAATTTTAAGCTTAAGAAAAGAAGCATTTTGAAAGCATGTTTTTTTGGGAGATGGCTGTCCTACGCTAACAATTATGAAGCAAAAAAAGGCTAATATCATTTTAGTAGTTTTATCAAGCAAATAAATTCTGATATCCCCATGAGCCGTTTTTGTTTTCCTGGAAGAGTTTGCGCCCAATTGACGACGCCTTAAGGGAAAAGGAATGTAAAAAATGAACCAGAGAGAAACAGATGAGACAGAAACATTGTTGTTTATACAAAACAAAAGTTGACGCACATTAAACTGTGGGACAAAAGACGCGTGACCATGAATGACCATTTCTGAAAAATATAGGAGATAGAAAAACTAAAAAAAGTAACGCATGAAGTAACACAAAACTTCACAAAGGCGCTTAAAAATTTTATTTTAAAAACAATTTTGAAAACTGTCAAAAATTTAAAAATCTTCAATCAATTAAAAATACATTTTTTGAATCACAAAAAATCCAAAACCGATAAATTTCCCAAAACCAATAAAAAATGTCCAAAATTCTAATCATCCGCATATGTATTAAAAACGAAAATTGAAGAAATTTATTAACAAAAAAGTACATATTATTGTTATACTTTTTTCGTCTTTTTCTATCACAAACTTTTTAACTTTTGCTTCTTTTTTTTTCTTCAAAAAAGGGAAAAGCCATAGCCAAAAATTTTCTTCTTTTTTCCACATATGTAAACATAGGTCAAAAGGGGCAGAGATAAAGGAATGCAAAAATCACAAATGTTTTGACAGCAAAATAAAACTATTAGAAAAATTTGGTGTGAAAATGAGAAAAGATGTTGTTCAAAAAAAGCGATCAAGACAGCGGGGAAGGGGGAAGGGGGAAGGGGGAAGGGGGAAGGGGGAAGGGGGAAGGGGGAAGGGGGAAGGGGGAAGGGGGAAGGGGGAAGGGGGAAGGGGGAAGGGGGAAGGGGGAAGGGGGAAGGGGGAAGGGGGAAGGGGGAAGGGGGAAGGGGGAAGGGGGAAGGGGGAAGGGGGAAGGGGGAAGGGGGAAGGGGGAAGGGGGAAGGGGGAAGGGGGAAGGGGGAAGGGGGAAGGGGGAAGGGGGAAGGGGGAAGGGGGAAGGGGGAAGGGGGAAGGGGGAAGGGGGAAGGGGGAAGGGGGAAGGGGGAAGGGGGAAGGGGGAAGGGGGAAGGGGGAAGGGGGAAGGGGGAAGGGGGAAGGGGGAAGGGGGAAGGGGGAAGGGGGAAGGGGGAAGGGGGAAGGGGGGAAGGGGGAAGGGGGAAGGGGGAGGGGGGAGGGGGGGGGGCAAGGAAAAAACGTGCAGTCAAATTTTTCAAAGGGCATCCAAATTAAAATTAGTTTTTTTTAACTTTAACCATGCTCTGTTTGTGTAATTTAATTTGAATTTAGCCTCTGTGAAAAAAATTGCTGCACCAAAATTTTAAATGCTAGCTGAATTGTGCAAATGCAACTACAGTATGTTAAAACAAAACAAATCAGTTAAATTTTGGATAAAAATTTTCGAATATTCGTCAGTCTATCTATAATATTGCATTTTGATCCAAAGCCATAATTACAATGCTTTTTTTATGTAAGCTTGTCGATTTAAGATTGTAAAAAGTTTGATTTGGTTTTCTTATTCATTTTATTACGACATAAATGAGTCGTCAATATGCCCACTAAACAGTCGACCCTTCACATATCAATCTGACAAGGAGATTTTCAAGCCTATAAAGCTCATAGACTTTGTCAATTCATTTCAAGACGCCGTAAACGCACAACTGCCGACGTCAGTCAACGAAGACAGGAATTTGGACCCAGACTATAATCGGAATTACGCACGCAAAGATGTCAATACTCAGATTGTAAATATTTCGACTGAGGAATATTCGTTACGCAAACGACACATACAAGCAATGAAAAGCGACGGTTTAGAAAAACTAGGTGATGTTGTGATTATCAAAGGTCAGGAAACACCACGAAGCTTATGGTCACTCTGCAGCATCATTTATATCCACAGTGAAAACAGTCACGTCCGAACAGCTATAGTCAAATGCGAAAGAGACTGTTTAAGAAAAGCCATAAATCATTTGCACCCTTTTGAAATTGATAATTCCAAAACTACTTCGATGATGAAGCAAAGACTCCCACCGAAGACCGCCAACCGATTGCAACAAAACGACGAGCTGCAAATGTATGCGACCACGACAAGACCTTCGTTGGAAAATCGTTTGAGGGACCTCATGAACGTATCGCGGCCGGGATTGTCGCTACTCCGCAACAAATAATCATCAAAAACAAATTTGTTATACGCACTTTTAAAGGACCGCTCATAATGCCCGCCACAAAGTGAAGGGCGTTATTATATTAGTGTGTGAGGAACAGCAAAAAAATTAAAAAGCAGATTAAATGTTTAATTCTAAAATTTCTTTTAAGAGTTTGAATAGAAAAACCTTAGAATCAAAGCTTAAACGAAAATTTCGGAAAAAAATTTGAAGAAAATCTTAAAATGACAAAAAAAAAAAAAAAGTACGATATAGTCTCCACTCAAGACTAATTTATCAAAAACTTTTTCGAGACTGTCGAGAATTAAAAAAAAAAATAAAAATTTTTGATAAATCTGAATGGGAAAAAGTGCTCATTTAAAGCACCTTTTCTGTTCAAGACTAATTCTTTTTTAAATTAAAAGAAAAAATTTGAATTGAAATTTGGATTTGTCGCAGAGACGCGATAAGCTGAAGCAAAAATGGTCAATTAATAAATTGTCAAAATCGAACCATTGAGAGCTATTAGATGAACCAAAAACCTAAAAGAAATATAAAGTTTTTTTTTTTGTTTTATTTTAACATAAAACCCAAATTAAGATAATTTCGCTCTTTGACTGCTTCTACTACGGTAAGAATATATTTTTTATAATTTTATCGTTCTATAAGTTTAATTTTACGTTTTTAATTTCAGACATTGCTGTTGACTTCGCTCAATGAGAAATGTTTCGAAATTAGGTTTTAATCTTTTGGATGATGCGAGGTCAAATGTGTTATTTAAACCAATATGAACCAAGTTGCTGAGATTGCTGTTGACACTGCTCAAGGAAAATAATTTGACATTGCGTTGCTGTCGCTTGGATGATGTGATGGAAAATGGTGTGTGGTTTAAAACCAACATAAATGCAGTCATAAATAATATTGCTATCGACGTCTAAGGAAAAGAATGCGACATTGCGTTGCTGTCGTTTGGATGTTGTGCTGGCCTTAATCCTTAAAATGGCTTTAATCCGTGATTAACCAATCAACTGGAACACAGTTCAGGCTTTCAAGCAAAAAATAAGATCTGTTACTAACTGTGTCGTTCAAATTGTTATATACAAAAACTAGCCAACATGCTTAACACTGAGTAATTGTTTTTTTTTGTTAAATTTTGTATAAGTGGCGTATTGTTAAATAAATCTATAATTGTTAATAAGTATTAAGCTTTTTGCATTGTAATTTTATTTTATAAAAGCGTAAATTCAGATCCCGTTAAGTTCTTTTTGCTCCAAGACACCGTCATCTTTCAATTTTAATACTTTGAAGCCTAAAGTAAAATTAAGCATTTCACTAAAATTTAAATGTTTTTATTAAAATGGTTGTAATCATAATAAAATTAATCATAATAAATTTACATTGTAATGCAAAAAATACAAAATATCATATTGATATATACAAATTTCAATTTCAATCGACAAGAGATCAGAAATCTTTGGCAAAACTTTGAATATTATACATGCGTGTAAAAATGTAAAATTCGGAATTATTGAATGATAATATTTAGAATTCTTAAACATTAGCAATAAAACTGATGTTCTAAAGTAATAAAATAATTTGAAACGGTAATATGGAGCTTAGGCTTAACCTTGAGCTTAATGTTAGCCTTACGCTCAGATTTAAGCTGGTTTAAAGATTGAGGCTTAGATTTAAGTAAAAGTATGATTGAATCACAGAATGCTTAGACTAAGGTTTTATCTTAGGTCTAAGCATATGTTTAGGGTTATAATTTAGAACCAGCTCAGATCATAGATTTGAGAATAAGCATTGATTATGCTTTACACTTAGGGTCAAGCGTTTGCTTACACTGATGATAAAGTCTTATAGTTTCATGATTAATTATAACCTTGGGTTAAGGATTAAGCGCATGTTTAAATTTGAAGCCTGAGCTTCAATCTTTCGATACTTTTGTTAAACGTACGCTGGGTTGCAATTTTCCAGATTGTAACTCATCTTCAGCTTGTTTTTCATTATAAGGCTGTATATATTTAAAAAAATATTAGTCTATGTTGATGCAATATCTTAAAATTGACACTAACGCAATGATTGCATTTTTAAGCATCAGATATTTTAGTTTGGACTGAATTTTTTAAAAAAATGGCTTAACTAATGCACAACAAGCATTATGTCCACATATATAACAAAAATTAAAGTATAAAATGTAATATATAAGGCTAGATTTCAGATAGTTTTATAACAAAAGTTGAAAATGAGGCAATAGAAATACATTTATTTTTCAATGTGTTATAAAGCTTTGAAGATGCCTGGTTTGTAAACAGAGTTTAAATTTACAGCTTTTTAAATATACAGTTCAATGTCATCATTATCTTGTAGACTGACTCGATGAGAACAATATTTGGTGAGGTGTTTGGTGGAACCGTCAGAGTAAATTTCAAAAGTAATAAGCCTGCATTAATTATTGATATGCAAGCAAAAAGGCGAATAATTCTGAAATTTAGGTTAAAGCAACGACAAAAAACATGGCGAAATGAAACTATTGCAATATTACGTTGATGCATAAAAACTTATAAAAAGTTACAAATCCAAGCACTGTTTTATAATTGATAGAAAACGATAGAAAACTCATAAAAATTTTAAACAAAAATTGAACAACATAAAATGAGAAAACGACTTTAAGTTATTCAGAAATGTACAAAAATCAAAAATTAAGTTGCGCTTTGTCATCTTCACAACACTGCAGAGTGCTGGTAAATTAGAAGTACAGTTGAGCCTCACCGTAAGATGGTTGTAAATTAGTCTTATTGCAAGTTGTAATAAGACTCCTATTGGCTATAAGATCCGTTTTACAATTTTTGGAAATTTTGCGAAAATTTTTTTCAAAAATAAAAAAATAAAAGTTATCCTCCAGTTGTATCAAACTTTTTTTTGCGTTTTGCGACAAAATTTTGGCAAAATTTTTGTTTGATAAAAAAAAGTTTTATAGCCGTAAGATTACTCTTCCCCTCCCCTCCAAATTAAACATATTCTCACATTATTGTATCGCCTTTCAGCTCATTTTTGTGAACCAAATTGCATTCCATAACACATATGAAATGGTGCTCAAACCGTAATTGATGTTATGGTAGCGTCCTTTGGAAACGTTTTTCGTTTGTGTTGTCGGTGCTGGTTGGTATCGTGAAAAAAAATCATAACCGTCATCAATATGCTAACCACAAAAGTGATCAAAAAGCCTAAGACACCAAATACGGCAATATAAAACGCGTTGCCTTTGAATTGCTAAAAACGGGTTAAATTAGTACCACTTAAGTTATAAGGAAATACTTAAGTTAGTCATAACCATTTTTAATGCTTTAAACAATTCAGCAGTAGCTCAAAAATAGAAAACAATTTTTAGAAATAAAACTATTGAGTTATCCTACTTTTTTTTGAGGCTTTAAAAACATGAAAGTTGTTTTAAAAGCCTCAGACCCAAAAGTAATTTTGAAATTTATACGGTCTTTTAATTATTATGGGTCAACTTAAAATTTCCAATGTACAAAAGCGACATGCCTCATGGGTCATTGTTATGCCGTGCACAAATCGAACATCCATTCTGTGAGTGTTGATAAAAAATACAATAGTCGCAACCATCGAATTGATGCCTAAAGGTTTGAAGTTATAAACAATAGTCTTTGATGGCAATGAAAAGTTGTACGGTAATTCCATCAGCCTACTGTAAATTTATTAATTGAAAAGAAAAATAGCAAATTGCCTTTATATCAGCAATGTTCAAAATAAGGCAATTCGTATCTAGCCCTTTAATTAATTATATTATTTTCGCTAACAAATATGACAAATGTAATTCTCTGCTTTCAGTTAATGCTTAAAGTATTGTACAGAAAATGAAAGCCCAAAAAAGAGAAACAAAGTCTCAGCCCCAAGTTAATTGGGTCAGAACACAAAAAAATAATTGAAAACAATTACATGCAGAAAAGTGTAAAATGTTTGCGACAATTGCGCAGATTCGAACGCAAAGCGCGCATAACGTAAAACATAGCGCCGTAAAACTGCTGATTAAAGCAATTCCAAAGAACGTCAGCACAACTTTGTGCCAATCTAAAAATTAATAAAAACTTTGAAGAAAAAAGCTTAAAATAAAAATGATAAGTTAATGTTGGGCACAAAAACAGCTGATTTTTACGCGTCCATTTTTTCACTTTTTTTGGCATTAACTTCTGGTCATGTAAACGCGTTCAAAAGAATCAGTTTATTAATTGCATATTTACATACCTTCACGTAAATTTGTCGTATTTTTCATCATTTTATTTTAAAAAAGATAATTAGGTCAAAATCTAAATCTACATCTCAGGTTGACTATACAACTTATTGAAGGCATTTAAAACGTTGGCAAAAATAAGCACAGATTTACACTAGTCATTTCTTTTTCTAAAAGAAAATCATATGAGTGCAAACCTTAAGCCTAAAGCGTAAGCTTAAGCTAAGCTTTAACTTGCGCTAAAAAATAAGTCTAAAACTGAGGCTTAAAATCAAAAAAGCATATTCATACATATATTGACAAAAGAAGATTAGACTTAACTTGTTAATTTTAATTTTAATCTTTAGGTTAGATTAAAATGATGAAATTCTAGTATTAACCTGGTATTAACTCAAGCCTAAATTTAATTTATAATAATTCGAATTTGATTTTTGTCATTTACGACACATAAAAAAATAAAGTATATTTTTCATTACTTATTGTTTTGATCCATATTCTATTATAATTTTTTGTAGGCTTAAATTTGGCTTATGACCAATATGTTGAAATTAATCATTAAAAACTTGTCCTTTTCCAGTAGACATTACTACCCAAACTGCTTAAAAATACACCGTAAATATTTTTGTGACATCAAAATTCAAAATTTTATCTAATAAATGGTGATTAATTCTTATTTTATAGGAATGAGTAATAAATTATTTTGGTAAATGTAAAACGTTAGAGACCTTGAAATTTGTGTTGAATGTCATCGCCCTGTACAGTCGCAGCTGTTTCTGCAAAACCGGAAATCAGGTTAGAATTTTCAAATTTGTAGGTGCATTGCGTATTGTCATTTGTTGTTACTAAAGTGGTTTTTGACGAAATTAAAAATTGAATAAAATGTGTAGCAATTAAACAAAAATTAAAATTAAAGAGAAAAGTGACCAAGGATTGGAAGGAACTTGACCATCTGAATACAGACAATCGGAGGAAGACATTAAATAGGTAGAAGAATTGAGTCAAATAAACGCCGGAAAAAAATTTATAAATTTATAAAATTTTTGACTAACACTATATAGGACAGTTTTGTGCAAAGTTTAATGTCCCAAAGCCTATTCTGCCCTCAGAAGCTGCTTGAGAACTGGAGATTAAAAGATGGAATAAATAAAGCAAAACCAACTTTGGGCAAACTTCCTCGACACGCAGTCCATCCAGAGTCCGTGTGAGTGCTCGCTTTGCAGTTCCATTATAAATACGACTTGCCACTCCGAGGATCCGACAGCATAAATGGTCATAGCAAATGAAATAATGCATAAAACAAGCGATGTGCCCAGCAGAATAAGGCGACCGACATTAACAATGTCGCTGTTCATTGTGTTAGACGTTGAACGCTTAACAATTAGTATCCAGTGCTTCAAAATTAAAAATTATTGAAAAGTCTAAAATAAAAAAAGGGCTGATAACGAAAAAAATAACCTTATAAAAAGGCATCTCGTTAGCTGGCCTTGCAGAGAAAAGACTGGCAAAAAAAGTCATTTTTTGTGAAAAAACATTCGGCCAAAGATTTTCAAACATTTTAACAACAATTTGTTAATAGTGGAGTTATTCGTTGCAAGATCATTAAAAACTCTCACAAATTACTTATTTAATTAAAAAAAGTTATGTGGCTTTCTTTTAGCAAAGTTAGGTATATTTTTTGAGTGGTCCTGCAACGATATTGTCTCCATCAATGCAAGTTGCTTAAAGACATTCCAAATTTGAACAAATTGGTGATTGAGCATGTTTAAATATGCGGCTCTACTCCAACACCAAGCTTGATGTCATTTAAAATTTGGAAATACGATTTAATTTTTGACCCATTAATTCAGCAATATTTGATGAAAGGTTATACATATTCCTGCAGCTTCTAATTAAGCAAGTATGTTTAAAAAAAAATCTGAGGCCAAAATTAAAAACCATAATGAATATTATAAAATCACAAAAATCTGAACACATTACAGTAATTTAATTTTAAGAAAAAAATAAATTTGAAAGAGCTTATTGTTGGAAAGACCACCCAAACAATTAGGAGAAGAGTAGGGAACAAAATTTAAAGCCAAAAAAAAAACACGAAAATTCAAAGAATTTAGAAAGAAACTCTAAGTGAACTTTTAAACCACTTTTTCCGGGCTTTTTGGTTCTATTAGTTTTTTTCAATTGTTTTCTTTTTTTTGTCTTAGTAGTTTTAAAAGTCCTTTAAAAACTTTTTATCTGTTACGTTCTGTCATCTGTCCGTCTCTCACAAGCTCTTTGTCTATTGAAGCTTTTTTCCTCTTCTTTCTTTACCATCTCTCTCTCTCTCTCTCTCTCTCTCTCCCTCTTTTACTTTTATACAACTCTTTACATTTCTATATTTCTCTTTGTTTTTTACGTTTTATGAGTTTTTTTTATCTGCCTCTTTATTTGTTTCTGTTCCTGTCTACTTTTATTATAATTTTTTTCCTTCCTCTATCTGGACAAAAAAAACTAAAATAAAGAATTAGAAAAAAATAAACAAAACAACAATATTAATACATATTTACGAAACAAAATGTAAATGCATAAATTGGTCATATGTGTATGTAAAGAAAGTTGAAATATTCCCCTTTAAAAGCCAATGATTCACCGACTAAAAATCTTTGCAAAAAAAAGTCGTTTTGCTAATTGGTTCGATCTACCATTTTTTCAATTCAGTAAGAAGCAATACAGCGCAACATATGCCAGCTGCACGCCACAAACCACGCACACAAAAGTTTTCAGGCATAAAACAAAAAAAAAACGGCGGACAACATCAGCCCACCGTAGTATAACGTAGTAAAATTTGAAATTTTTTTTATGCTAATTGTGCCAAAAAAATATAAAATTAAAAAAAACTTTTGGTCACAAAACAAATAATTTAACGCTGGCTTATTTTACCAGTAAACAGTCAATCTTTAATGTTTCATTTTTATACGTATTAACAATGAATTGAACAAGGCTTAAAAACAGAAGGCTACAGATAGGATCAATATATTATGTAGTTTACGTTCTTAAAGTCATTAAAAAATATTAAAAGTAATCGCAAAAAAAACGATTAAAAATATATAAACAAATTAAAGAGATCATATAGATCTTATAAAGTTAGCAAATGAGAACATTACACAGGTAATATACAAATGATGTGAGTAAAGGCAAGAAAAGCGTAGTAATGTTGGGCACTAAGTAGCCCCAGTTTCAAATATGCGGCGCGCAAACGGCTATGCTCTAACCGCAAAACGATATCGTTAAAAAAAACTCTGTTTTACACTTTAAGAGACCAGCTATAAGAGGTTCAAATCCCGATCGCCACTACAAAGTATAAGAAAACCGCTTAAAGACATGTGCAAGACCTTGAGGTATAATTATTTTTGTTTTTCGATTTTCGCAAATAGGATATTCCAAAATTTGTCATTTTTTTTTCCAAAAAGTAAATTTTTTCTTGTTTAGGCACTCAACAGTATCAACCAAATTCAAAACCTAAAAAAGTTAGGTAACTTAAAAAGATACATAAAAAGCTTTCAATACATTGTCCGCCCGTATAATAATAAAATTGAAATGTCAATTTGGACGAAAAAAATAATGATAAAATATTGCAAATGAAAAACAATGAAAAACGTCAAGAATTGTAAAAACAAAGCAAAGCTAATAACTTTGTTAATCGAAAATTGAGCGATCACTTTTAAAAATTTATGATTTATCACATTGATTTGATTAAAAGTGAATCAATTTTGAAAGTGGACCACGGCTTTTTCTTGTTTTCCAAACCCAAAGAAAATTACTTAAACCGAAACCAAAATTAATAAACAAAAAAAAAAAAAAAACCATAAAAAATTCAAAAAAATAAAGCGGAAATGCAAGAAAAAACATTTGAGCTTATGATTTATCACTTTCATAAGTTTGCCTTAAAAAATTGCAAATAAAAACGTAAAAGTGTAAAAACGTAAGTGATAATCCACACATCAATTTTTAGAAATATTAATTTTTAGATTTTTTCTAAAAAGCTATCATTGAAACCTTAATGTTGATAGAGATACAACTAAGCTTTAATAAAGCATTTAAAAAAAAATAATTAAAAGTTATAACATCAGGAGTAAATATAATCTCAAATGTAAGCCTAATCCAAAGCCCAAGACTTAGTCCAAACCTAAGCTTAAGCTAAAGTCTAAGCATGAGCTAAAAAAAAGTCTGAGCCTAAACCTAAGTTAATCTTAAACCTAAGCCTAAGCTTAAGCTTAGGCTAAAGTAAAAGCTTAAACTAAGGAAACTTATGAATCTACTTTAGTTGGGATTAGAAACGATTCGATGAGATTCAATGATTTTTAATCATTTGTTTTCAAATATCAGCCAAAAAGAACTTCCAAAAGCAATGACGAAGTAAAAAAATAAAAAATGATACCTTAATTTATTTACTTCAACTAAAACTTTTTTTTTTCATTTTTCCCGCTCTTCTCACTCTTCATTAACATACTTAAAATAAAAAAAGTGCTAAACGTTTAAATTATCTGATTTCTATGCTTTCTCATTTTCGTTTACTTAATTTGCCTGAGGTAGACGCACACGTAAGGAGTTAAAATTATGAAAAAAAAAACAACTTAACAGCTTTAATTAAAGAAATTTTCATTGAAAAAAATTGCTTTTGCAGACTCAAAGTTGTTGAAAAAATAATCAAAAAATATATATTTGCTTGTGGAGAAATATTTTTTTAAAACAAAAAAAAATAAGACGCAACAACTGACGCATCCTCTTGTCTCCCTCCAAAAAATGATTATTTTGGAGTTGTTAAAATAACGTTTTGTTGTTCGATTGTTTTGTCTTGTTTATCGTTCACTTTTTTGAAATATTAATTATTGCAGTTGATGTTTATATATTACACTGGAAATTATCCAAACTACAGGCTTTTAGAATTTTGTAAAATAGAATCGTTACAAAAGTGAATCATAGGTGCAATACTGAAAAGACGCATATCGCCTTAAAAACAAAAGTTTTAATCAATCAACTAGAATTGTTTCCTGCAGGACAGTTAACAAATGTAAAGATCCAAAAGTCTAAGCAGAAGAGATAGCTTAAGACTAAGCTTAGGTTGAAAACGAAATCTAAGCGCAATGAAGTTAGCTAAGCTAAATTTTACTCAGAGTGGCCTAAACTATTTTTCTTAGCTTAAAATCCAACCTAAAACTTAGCCAACATTAATTAAGTTAGCTTGACTAAGGGACTTACTTAACTTAAATTTAACCTTAAGCCTAAAATCAAAGCTAAGCTTAATTCAAATTTAAATTTAATTTTTTTCTAAGCTTTAATCAAAGAAAAATATTCAGTTTAAGCGTAAATCTGTATAACCCTAAAACTCAATGAAAATCTAAACTAACGCATAAAACTTGTCCTAGCTTAAACTTCAAAAAATTAACCTAGATCTTGAATTCAAGCCCAAGTGTAAAAGTTAAATCAAGCTCATCTGTAAAGCCTAGCAAGAGCTTAAGCTTATTTTTGCACAAAGTAACTAAATTAAAACCATATATAATTAATAAGCACTGATTCAAAATTATAAAAACGAGCACTGATTATTCAATAATAAATAAAATTTCTAAAATCAGAAATGCAAATTCTTAAAGCTCATAAAACAGAGGTCTATTCCAATGCGCTACAAAAATTATCCATAAAGAAAACACATCAATAGTGATGTTTCCTCCTTTACAGTTAAATCAACCTCGCGATTCACTGCTGAAAAACTTATTTTTTCTAAACTAAAAAAAAAGAGAAGAATTAAATATGATTGGAGAAGACACAAAAAAGGAATTCGTCACTTTGTTTTCCAAGAATGATGTTTGCGAAATACACTTCATTTTCGCCTCAAATTTACATCATTCGACAAAAAAAAGTGTAAAAAATAGGAGGTGGAGGATGGGAAGAGATCAAAAGCTTTTACCGCGACAAAACCAAAATAAGAAACGCTCGAAAAATACCATAATCGAGCTCTTATTTTTGGTATAACTATTATTTATATATAAATTCAGAATATTATTTCTCTTCGTTTCGGGAAAATTAAATATAAATAAAATATATGTAAACGCCTTTCTTAACTCTCCTCTTTGCACTTCTTCATTTGGCTAGCCAAATTCCTTTTCGTTCGTTCACTTTTTTTCCGGTTTTATGGTCCATTTTATGGGCGTGTGAAGAAAATATGTTTTCGCGCCCGACTAAAATGATTGAGTCACACTTGCTTTATTTGGTGATTTTTTTCTTATTTATTTCTGTTTAGCAAAACAAAACTTTTTTTCTTTCTATTTGACTCAAGTCAAAAAATAAGTGTTTGTATTTATTTAATATGCAAATAAATTTTAATTTATTTTTTTTGTAATTTTTTACTTCCGCCTCGTTCCATTTGTCTCAGATGTTTAATTTTTAAACTATACAACGCTTGTGTTCCAATAATCATAAAAATCGAAAATGACTTTTAAAATAAGGCCTTATTTACGAATGATAAATCCAGTTAAGACAAAATCATTGAAATTTGTGTTTAATTGCAAACAATGTTGGTTAAACAAAAAATATTATAAAAGAAAACGTTGTTAGCACAATCAGCATTGAAGTGTCTTGAAAAACGAACAAAACAACGGGGGCGGAAAGGATTTCATAAAAACTGCAATTTGAAAATATAATTTGTTGCAACATAAAAACCCCTCTTTGAATGAGAAAAGGGACAAAGCAGGCAGGAAAGTTAAGCTAAATGGAGAGGACGGGACGTAGCAACAAGGAGAGGCGGTTTATCAATATATATTTTAATGTTACACGTAAACATTTGGTCAAAATGTTATTGTGTAATGGATTTTTTGCGGCCTGACTACTCATTATGAGGCATTTTGCGTGGAATTTGATTCAAACACAGGATTCAATGAACGCCATTAAAGCATAAATTTTTCCTCTCATAGATTCAATTTATAAAAAAGTGCTGCATTAAAATATCCTCGTCGAGGCCAAATAGTTTGGTTCAGCTGCTTACTATAAAAATATATCAAATGACAAATGCACAATAATTTCAATTTCAAAAAAGAACTTTTTCCTCAGAACAGAAAAACATTTAAAATTGTTGTTTTTGGCAATCGGAACATTAAACTGTAAAATAAAAATTACTCACTCCCAAAAAACACAATAGAAAAAATAATAAATTTACAAAAATTGAAAATATTTTTCAGTTAAAGCACAAAAATTTTATGTTTTTAAGCAATGTCAAAATAAAGAAATTATTGTAATGGCCAAAAAACAAATTTTTTACTTTTCTGAATTTCACTCATAAAATTTTTTTTAAACATAAATAAAATGTGAGTAATTCACCTTGCTATTGTCAGCCTCGGCAAAAAAACATTTATAAATAACTAATTGTAAGTATTTGTTTTGATTGTATTTGATTTGAAAATTTTTTTATAAAACAAATTTGAGTATTAGAATATTTTTTTACATTTGTATTTACTCACATAAGTGCAAAAAAATACGGTTTTTGGGATTGTGGCAACTTGGGACTTTCACTTTCTTTTTTCTTGGCTGCTGAGTTTTGCTTTACTTTTGGTCCAGCCATAGCTCAGTTGGTAGAGCGGAGGACTGTAGTAGTCTTGATAGTTATCCTTAGGTCACTGATTCGAATCCGGTTGGTTGGCTGTTTTCCATTTTATATACTCTGTAAAATATATTTTCTAGACAGACTCGTTTTTAGCGACTTCTATATTTTTTTATTAAAAATACTTAAGGCACGCGCAGAAAAAAGTTCTTAGAATTGTTATGTTGCCAGTGGATATAAGAGAATACTGCTATCGAGTTTTATTAACGCAAGGTAAAAAAATCCTGAAAAGAACAAAAACGCATTTGTGTTGCTTTGATAACGTAGTTACAGTAACCAAACAAATATGCAATAATCAAATTTCATGCGTATCATGCTAATAACGTAATGACGAACAAAACAGAAATATTAATATTTTGTGCAATATCACAAAAAAGATTATATTCAATAGACAAAATCATATTATAATGTCAATAAATTGAAAAGGAATCACAATAATTTTGCGGCAAGTTCTCCGAGTTTGACATCCAAAACATTGTTAAATCGTTTTTGGCGGTTAATGTCCCACAGTAAAAGTTTCCACTTCTGGCTGTTTGCTCCTTCATTATCCCTAAAACGGAATCATAAGACAGTTCTTTACCTTGAAATAAAATTTTTAAAATTGATTAGATAAAGTAAATTTAGAAAAGGCACGCACGGAAGATGACAGATCAAAACATTTTGATAGGGTATTTTTTCTGATTCTGAAGATATATTTATTTTTTGCCCAAACTAACTGAAATTATAAGTATATTTTTACAATATAAATTAAATTTGCGAAAATTGTCAAAAATTTATACCTAAGTATCAGTACTTTTATTTGAATCCAAAATAATTCGAGGCTGTCACATTGTTTAGGCTTTAACACCAACCTTATTTGGCAATGATATTGGAATATAGAAGATAGTTTTATTGTCTTCATAGGTAAAGTTTCATCTGTTATGAAGATCAAGCAATTTTGTGTAAAATCACGTCGGCTCATTTCAGAGTCAAATGAAAGCTCTACTAAGTAACTTTTTAAGGTGTTTGGCATTTTCAAAAACAAATTTTTAGTTTTTTTTTTGTAAATTCAAATGTTTCACATTATATTTTAAATACAATGTTTGTTATTCAGGATAATAACAAAAATGTTCTAGAATTCAGCCATAAAAATCAATTCTGAAAAAGTTGAAAAAGTTGGTAAATATTTCATAAATAAAAAAATGAAACCGATTTTTGTTCGATGATTTTTTTTCCAAGTAGTATTCCCGACATTTTAATGTACACAATTCAAAACTCTTTTCCGTAAACTTCTTAATTAATGAAAGAAACGATTGTTCGACGGACTTCTGAAAATAAGAAAATTTAAATTTCCCTCTTTAAATTGCAAAAATTCTACTTACAGAATCACCAAATACGGAAGTTAGTCTTCAAACAAAGTTGGCACGTTCTCTGTACGAGTCGCTGTCTGCCTTCAACAACTCAAGCTGCCTATAAAAGGTTATAAAAATTGTATATTAAATAATTTATGGACCACTTAACCTCTCTTTGACTAACTGTCGCGCACACATTGCGTAGAATACTTTGCGTTGTTTTTCATTGTCGGCATGTAATCGACAAAATCTAAAGCATGATAACAAAATTTTTTAAAATAATGGCGCTACTCATTTTGGCAGTGTAGTGATCTCGTAAGTTATTTTTATAAAACCTTCAATTTAACCATTGTTTTTATTTTAATCCGAAATAAGGTCAAAAGGTCAACACACTCATTTCTTTTAATGTCTTCAAAAATTAAGCTTTTCTATTTTTAAATTCTTTTAGAAATTCTTTTAAAAATTTTCTTTTAGAATTTTTGATCTGAAGTCATTTGCGCTTTAAATGAAAACGCTGAACTATAAAATTTTCAATTTAAAAATTAACAAAAGCTCACATCAAAAAACTTTCCACATTATGATTAGATGACAAAATTTTGTTGACAATTGCATTTGGGCTTGCATCGCTCGTAGGCTCACGTCCATTTTCGTCTCTGTTGGTCGGCATGCTTTCACGAACAACTCCCAACGGCAAAACTGTTTCCGTCTTTTCACAAAAGCATTGCCAAAATTGGAAATTAATTTCTATGTCGCTCAAATCGGCAGAAACACGCGGGAGTTTTTTTTAATTTCTAAGCACAAAGAAGACGATTTATTGGTCTCGTATTTTTTTGTTCGCGTACCGTTTTTTGGAAGCAGTGTTTTGCTGTATTTTTATGTTTTCAAAAAACCTCTGAACATGATTTTGTATTGTTCAGCTTACAGCGCTTGAGCCAAACATACATTCATCATTTTTAAACGATCAAAAAAGAGTTCTAAAGCGAAGAAAGATTTGCTCTAACATGAGCAATGTACTTAATCACTCTCAACCCTGTTTAACCAACATTGACAGATCGCACATAACAAAACATGGTAGATATCAGTGATGTACTCGATACTAACCATTTTGCTGCGCTCCTGCTCAGCCACTTTCGTATTCATAATTTTAAGCAGCAAAAGTAATGAAATACAGCGTTCGGATTTCCTCCACTTTTCCGTAGTCTCCTCTAAAATTTAAAGCACAAATGAATATGTTGAGAGATTTGAACATTATAACTTAATATAAAGCATAACTAGAGCTGTGTGAGATCAATTGAATTAAGCGTTATCTTTGAATGGGTTGGAGGAGAATATACAATGAATAGACCGATTATTGTTTGCGTTCATGCGTTCATTTTAGCGTGGGTTTTATGGCAACTTTTTCATGTTTCAGGAAAAAAAGAAAAAGTTGCTAATTAGTAAAAGAGGTGGCCACCCGCATTAATAAGTCTTATGGAAAAGTAAAGAAACGACTTTATCGAAAGAAGAGAGACGTACACAAGAAATTGCAGCGGTAATTATTATGTAACAGTTCACAATAAATATTCCTATTTTACAGTACACCTAATAACTTCTCAAAAAATATTTAAAGCATTACAACAGTTAATACAAAGCTATAGCGTTTGCGCTTTTAATGCTTACACTTAACAAAAAATAGAACAGCAAAGAAATTAATACATAGACATTAGGCAAAAGTAAAAAGTTAAATACAACTTACGATTACAATTAGTAACTGGCATGTTGAACACCTTTGGCAGATAAAGATTTGCTGTGCTCGGACTTTTGTCCGAATCAAACGTATTTTGTTTCGACAAATTTTTGTTTCGAATTAATTTTAATGACTTTAATTTCCTTTTTGCATCTTTGCCGTACAAAAGCGGTAGTCTGGACCACGTCCTCGCTATTAAACAAATTAAACAAATTTTTATTCAAAAAATTTCAGATGGAATATTCTAAATCCGACATTATTCTAACTGAAATACTGTTAATTTTTTTTGCAAAATATCGATTCAAAGCTACACAAAATGCTCTCAAAAAGTGCCAAAAACAAATTTTTTGCACTAAAATTTTAAAATTTAATTTAAAAGCTTTTTTTCTTTTAAGTTTTTTAATGCTTAAATTGTGTTTACAATCGTTTTTTAATCGATTTTGAACAATTTTGAAGACTTTAGCTATGGTATTCAGGAAGGAAGAGTTAGTCGAAATACGAACATTAAAAAATCAAAGCTTGACGGCATCAGAAATATGGCGCCAAAAAAAATGAAAGGGCTTGGACTAAAAGATTAATCAGTCGAGTGTGTCGGAGATTGAATGTTAATCTTTAATTGCTTTTTTGTTATTCCATGTTCAGTAAAGTATATTTAAAGATCGAAATGATGATGTTAATCGCAAAAAGGGAAGCAGTCGTTTGAAATCTGCTAGAACACAAGAAAACATTGACATTTCTAGCCCTGATCGCATACCAAAAAGTCATCGTTTTCCAAGAAACATAGCTCGAGCTCTACACATATTACAGTGAGCAATATCGTTAAGAGAGACTTTTAATTAAAGCCTAGAAAAAGAATTAAAGTTCACCGACTTTTTCCAAACAACGTAACCGATCGTCTTCGTTGTTGCCAAGAGTTTCTTAATGGAAGATTTCGTCTTGCAGCTTCCGCCAAACGCCTATTAGCAACCGACAAAAAGGTATTTTCATTGCAAGGCCTTGTTGTACGAAAAAGTTTATGCTGAAGGTAGAAAATGTGATATACTGCTTGAACGATTATTGTTGCCACATGACGGTTTTGCAAGAAAATTGATGGTTTGGGAAGGAATATCATGGCGAGGTAAAAAATTACTGCATATTTTTGACGAACGTGAAAGAGTCAATGCTTTGCGGTATCAACAATTATTGGCAGAATTAATTTTACCTAAATGTCGTGAACTTTTTGCGGAAAATGATTTCATATTTCAACAAGACGGCGCAAAAGCACACACAGCCCAGTCCACCCGCGATTTTATCAATATTGAAAATGTAAACTTCAATGATAAAGCTTACGACAACATCGATCAAAAATGGAAGAATAAATGGCCTTCATGATTAACAAATATAGTAAACTTTTATAAATAGCGTTGGCATTTATGGATAAAAATTTTTATGGTTTATGAACATGGCAATCTGCCAAACTTCAAAATTTTAAAGGAACGCATTAATCAAGCATGGAATCAACTTGATCAGAAAACGAAAGTGGTTCCGTGAGTTCAAACCACGATTGCAAAAGTGTATTGAACAAAAAAAGTTCTTTAATAAAATTTAAAGTTCCTTAATGTTATAAATATGTTTTTTGTTACATAAAATTGTTAAATGAGAAATGACAACAAGTAACAACTTAAAAAATTAAAATTTTTTAAAAATTTTAGTGCAAAAAAATAGAGCGTTTTGTGTAGCTTTGAATCGATATTTTGCAAAAAGTGAATATATATGGTTTTAAAGTTTTAAACCTCTTAACACTATGAAAGGAAGATGCCGCTGTACAAATTTTCTTAAAAGAAAATTGAAAATTTAACCCAGAATTCTCAACATACACTTTTCAATTTATAGCAAAAATTCATGTTCCACAAAACTTCTGTTGTTTTCCCCTTTAATCTATCCATGCATAAAATAATATATCTACTTCAGCCAATTGGTTCAAAACCACAATTAATAATAACGCAATTAATTAACTAAATTTTAATTTTGTTCTAAAAAAATAATAAGTTTAAAATTAGAAGGTCACACACAAAATCAATATTAATGAAACAGTGAAATCATTGATGGCGATTCCCTCTCCTGTTTAATGACGTTCTGTAGCCAGCTCGAATACAAGACTGCGCCAGCGCGCAACCGAATTTGTTGGTTGTTGTTGAGCAGTTTGTTTATAAAGCCGATTGACTCTACAATAAATTTGTGTGATTGCGACGTACCATTGAATCTCAATGACAGAGAAGCAAAAGGTGTTAGGTTGTGTATCGAAAGCATTTTTAAGCACTGTTTTTTGTCCGAACCAACATTCACATTTTCGGGAGACAAAAACAAAAATTTCAGTGCGTCTTGTTGAATGTGGGGTACTCTCCGGTTTTCTTGGCCAACTACAGCGGTATTGTTTGTTCTCGATGAGTATGGAAACAGCCCGGTTAAACAAAGGTGAAGAATCACTCCGTAGGCAAACATGTCTACAAGAAAAGGATCAATGAATTCCCTAAAAATAAACTTGTTATTCAAATGGCTTACATACTTAACTTCTCACACTGCATCAATTTTTTTTAAAATAACTCAAGGAAAACAAATACAATGTTCAAAGCAGAAAAAGTGACAATGTTGCACAAAAAATGATACATTTATGTAATATTAGTCACGAGTGCCAAAAATGGAAACTGGTACTGAAACAAATGTACGACCCATTTTTTAGCGCTGAATGCATTCATTTTAATATTTATTATACATAATCCCCTTTTTTTAACAAAATTAATTTACTGGACTTTTTTAATATATAATTACTGTAGATAAATAAAGAAAATAATCTTAAAACATCATTTTTCGGAATGTTTTTGTCTACCTAGCAGAGCACATGTTTTATGCTCTGCTATTTAATCAATTGGTTTAAAACTAAAAAAAATAAAAATGTAATACATTTTACATATTCCTTGTATTGTTAAGAAATTTTTGTGTTACAAAATGTTTTAAAACTTTTTTCTTTTGGTTTAGTACTCAATAAAATAAATAATTAATTACACCCAGCAGAAAATTGAGAAATATACCAGTTTAACTACACCAAAAAAAACATGAATTCCAATAACAAAATATCGAAAAAAATTGATAAAGATAAAAGAAAATGAGCGCCAGGCCAAAAATATTGATATAAGAAAGTTCAAATATGTTCAAAATGCAAAAAAACATTACGAACATTACAATAGAACTTACTCTTTGTTTGGGTTAGTCAGTTCAGGAGCAAAATATCCAGTATTCTCGTTGTCAATCCACCTATAGCGAGTGGCTAAAGTGCCGTAAAAAAGATTGCCCAAGCCACATAGTCGAATATAGCCGTATTCATCTAATAAGCAATGTTCAGTGGTAAGAAATCCATGAGATATTTCTTGACTGTGGAGAAAATCTAATGCATAAACGAGTGAATAGGCAATCCTGAAAAAAATCAATTAAAACTTTTTTTTATGAACACTGAATTAAACGACTGACTTTACAAAATGTGAAATGTGCATGGGGACGGGGCCAATTTTGTTCAAAACGTTGTTTAATGTCCCATATTGACAAAACCGTAAATGCAACATTTTTAGTTTCTAAAAAATAATACACAAATAAGATTAATAAAAAGGGAATGGATTAACTGCTTGAACAATAGAAACTTGAAGTAGCTCTACAAGAAACCCATGGTTTGGAGCGCGCTTAGCAAGACGTAAAATCTCTTCTTCCAAACAATGAGAGTTAGTGGATTTGACATGTTTGACATAAACCGTTTTCGCAGTATTCGAAAAGTGCCAATCCCTCACTTTTGAACATTCTAAAATTTATAGTTTACAAAGCTTCACAGTTAAGATAAAAGATTTACGCGAAGAAGTTGAAGCGACAGTCACATCGGTAAAAATGCTTCGCTCTAAATCAGTACTGTTTTCATGAAAATCATTAGTAATTATCGGTCGCATTTACAAAAATTAGTATTTCTTGTAGACTCTACTTCAATCCGGATTTTCAACACAAAAAGCAAATCGGCCGCCGTTCAACACAAAAAAAGTCAATAAAAATCAAACAGTTTGGTTCTTTGAAAATTGTGCTAAAATGCCAATTTCGTTGATTGGCTGTTTTATAAAATTAAAAATTTGGCATTGTGTTTTTGCTTTAAACTGCATTTTTAAAATGTTAAGACTCAAACTTTCGGCCTGCTGAACTATCTATTCCTTTAAAATCTAGAATAGTTAGTTATCCCAATTTGATATTATAAATTGAAAATCGTTGCTAATTTTGAGATGTTGCTAAATTTAATCTTAACCCATACATAATACAGTTATGTTCATAAACTTAAGTTACAAATTACTGTAACGTTTTTAGTGTATAGATTCTAGGAAATATTTATGTAGTTACCCAATTTTTTGTTATCCGCTGTTTTTGCCTTACACATACGCGTGTACATCCGCGTACATCACATTTTCTAGTTGATGATTGATCATTGATATTTCTCAGAAATGAAGTTACAATATTTCAAAAAGCTTCTCAAACTATACAATTTCTCTAATTTCTTTTTTATAATTAAAGTTGTTACGCTTTGGAATAAAATCAGAAACCATTCTGAAAATTAATTCATTGGTTCAAAGGGTTTAAGAAAGTTAATGTTTTTCCCTATTAAATGGAGCAGTTTAATTAGGACTGAAATAACGATGCCAAAGAAAAGCTTATACAAAATTTAAAATTTTGAATTTGGAACATATCATTCAAATACTTTTTTTGTTTGCTAAGAAAATTATATACATTTATATTAGTTTTTTACAAATATGTTAATATGCATACATCTTTACATCATATTCAGTTGTCATTTCGCCGGACTACTGTGCCGCTTCAGTCATAGAGCCTATCACTTTACTTCTTGTTTAATTTTGATTTTTTCGTGTTTTTTCTCTTATGTTTTGCGTTCAAATTGTTTTTCATTGTGGAAACAATAGTCAACGCTTCTTCTGAAAAAATGTTCAGGATATCACAAAACCAATTATTCAAATACTTGAAAAATTATGTGGCGCATCTTTTCGTTTGTATCGTTTTCTATATTGTAAACTGTAGCTGCGTCTCCTCTTTGCCTCAGGTGTATTGATAAGTTTCCGTCGACAAAACAGCCCACTTTGACGTTCTCGTTCATCTGCCAATTTTATGCCTTGCACTCCTGAAAAGCCTAATATTCCTACTTTTCTGTGCTAAACTTATCTGTATTTAAAATAAAGCAAAAACAGATTCTTGCTATATGGCCTAAATATTAAAAAATAACATAACTAAAATTTTGCGACGCTGGCTTCTGCTTACATATTTTTTCCTGCCTGGTTGATTTTTCGATGGCGCAATCTGTTTATCAAAATTTAATTGACGGCGGGCGGTAATCGTTCGGCGTCGACTAGGTTTTTTACTATGTGAGACTTTGGAACGGCCCATCATATTTCATTCAGTAAAGTTAATATATTGTAATAACTTTGAAAAAAAATCTAAATAAAATATTTTTAATGCAACATTTTAATGATTTTGAATTTTCTATTTAAAGACAGTAGTTTGTCATGTTTATATCCGCACAGTTTATACCGTACCTAACAGAAAAAAAGCTAGCCCAGCTACCGTATATTTTATTTTTATAAAGACAATAAACTGTAGAAATGTTTTTATATCAAAGCTTTAATTTTATTACCGTATTTCTGCTATTTTTATGCATGAAAATTATTATTGGGTATTATTAATACATTTAAAAGTTTATATTACTGTACAAGACACAGTAATAAAAAAACCACAAAACATACTGCTTGTATTTACCGTAGCTCTGTTAAAAATTCAAACATAATTTAATAAAAAAAACTTTGTCTTAAAGCGATTTTTCTGCCTGCGGAAATTAGTATGTTTAAATTTATTGCCAATTTTTATTGTTACATAATTTTTTGGCACAAATTTTTCCTTATTTTGCATTGAACTGATTTATTGGCATTATCGAGATTGTAGCACCTTTTTGCTATGAACGACGACGGCTTGTTTATACCGTCGATCGATTTCACCACTGCAAGTCGAACATTTAAAGAGGTTATTTTTTATTTCTTTAGACATTTCTTTAAAATTTCTTTATGTTTTTGTATTATATTTTAACTTATTTTTATGTATTGTTGTTTAGATTAACGATTTATGGACTAGAAATTTGCCACAAATACTGGTTGAGCATGAACGTTGTACGGAAGCTTTTAATAAGCTAAAGGAATACCATAAGAGAGATCACGAAACGATAAAGCAACTGAAATCATCAAACGAAAAACTAAATGATAAACTAGATAAAGCTACTAGGGTTTTATTTTTGTTTATTTTAATACTTTTTGTTTTGAAATCTTTTTATATTAAGGATAAAGAGATTTATGCTGCTGAAATACATACTTTAAGAGCTGAGCACGACGACTTTTTAAGAAAATTGCGCGATGTTTCTGAGGAGAGGGATGGTAATTTTTTGTTTTAATAAATCTTTGTTTATAAATATTGGAATTTAGCCGCACTGAGAAAGCTTGTAAGTTGTCAGGGTCAGTTAGAGGAATTAAAAGAAGAAGGTCAAAAGATTTCTACTGATTTGATAAAAACTCGAAACGATTTGCGTGATACCACTGAAGTTATTGCTTCGTTAGAGTCCCAGCTCAACTTGGAGCGGAGAGAGTTTGAGCAGCGCATTAAGGAACAAGAAAATACGGCTCGAATTAGAATGGTTGGTTTTTTTTAACACATTTTAAGATATAACTTACATTTTTTTCTAGGAAGACCAAAAATCGGAAATTGAGAGACGAATGCGTGAAGAATGCAACAACAAAATTCGGAAGTATGACGTTGCCCACAACAAGATGAAGTCTGATTTTGAAAATGCTTTAAGTATTGCTCAAAAAGAGACAAATGAGTTGGCTTTACAACGCAACGAATTTTATGCTAAGTACATCGATCTACAGGAAAAGATCGTTGAGCACAAGAATAGGGCGCACGCGGAAATGCGTAAGTTAGTTGCGGAAAAGTGCCGGGATATGGTCAACCAGCTTAGTATGCAAAAAGGTTTGGATTTATTTAGTATTATAATGTCTTTTTAAGTATTAACCTTCTATTGATTCAGATCCAGAGCGCAGGAAAGAGTTTTTGCTGCGGAGTCCGGAATTTTTCGCAAGTCGGTTTATGAAAGAAATTGATAGTGCAGCGTCTTCTCCAATCCACTCGTACCGCAATTATGGTAACTTTTGGAGTTTTAAATATTAAAATTTTGTTAAATGTTTCATCTTTTCCAAGAAGTTTAATTTTATTACTTGTTTAAATTACTACATAAAAAAATAACAAATTCCTTTAGTCGAGAACATGTTGGTATTTAAGATGCATTCAGTATTTTTCTTTTTTTAATGCAATTAGCCTTGCAAAAATGTTTGAGCTGCTGGAGTTAAGCAGCGATTTTACTTATGTTTTATTTTTTAAATTGCTGGAGCTGTTTATTTTTTCCTTTTTTTTTTCTTAGTCACGTTGACTAGAAGTTTTGTAAAAATGCGGTTATTCTTTGTGTTTTGGATTTTGTGTTGTATCAAAGTTTATTTGTTTGTTTTTTTTATCTTGACACAAATTGGGTCTTTCTTTAATGTATAATATGCTTTTTTTTTATTCATCATTCAGATAATGACGTGGATGAAGAGGATGCTGAAAATAATGATGAAAATGTTCCACCACGTGCAAAAGCTCGCAGAAGATCTGCTAGTGCGATTTCTCATCGAAAACATCCAACAGTTTGTTTTTATTTTTTTGAAAGCAAAATTTTTTTTGTTTATTTGACAACTTACTGCAATACTTTTATGACATTATCGTTTTACGAATAATGGAACGGAGTCGTTATCAAACTTTGAGTTTACAGCACCAAGAATCTATTGAGTTTGTATTTAGGCCATTTTATTCACATTTGAATGGGTAAAAATTTTTGCTGTCTCTACAAGTTTTAACCGGTCCGACACATTTTTACAGTTTGCTTTTTTAGGTTGTGCAAGAGGCTATGAGGCGGGGAGCGTTTTCGCCGCGAAGCAATGGTCCTTCAACGTCGCAATTTCAGCGAGCCGGTCGTAAATAATCTTTTTATTTATTTTATTTTTGTGTAAGAAAGTATTGTAACTTATTTTTTTTAAGTTAGATTTTTTTTGTTTGTTTCGATTGATAGTGGGTCAATTTACAACTAGCTGTTTTTTTAATTGAAGTTGTGAAAATTCGTAGAAAAAAAATTGTTTTGAATTTAGTTTTGAGGTTTAGGATGCATACATTACGAGCAAAGCTGCGAATTTTCCCAAACTAATATACTTATCATACTACCTTTTCTAACCAAATCTCTGTTTATTTGCCGATTATTGGCCTTTTGTTGAAACTAACTGGTTTCAAATAAAATGAATGTTTTGTTTTACTCGACTTTTAAGAAACTGAACTATTTTAGGCTTCAAATTAATAGTTTTGTAATAATTTCTTCCTTTGTGCGGAAAAACTTTCGTTTACAGTTAATCATTAAAATGCTTTTGTACAATCAAGCAATTTTGTATTGTTAGAATTTGATGCCAACGACTAAGGTTTGTCTTATAAACAAAAAAGTTAAGTGATGTTTGCTCGAATTATTGACTTGATTGATTCGACACACAATGATTGTAAAAACCACAATTTTTTAATCTGTTTTTGTAAGACATTTTACTGGCGGAGTTGAGCTGAATATTTTACTTATAATTTTTTTGAGGCGTTTATTTTTTAAATTTGAATCTCAATGCTATTCATTAATAATAGTGTACCTTTTTGCATACTTTTTTTTAGAATCTTGTTTTATATTAATCTCGTAAAGCTATTAAAAATATGTTCTTTTATGTTTTTTAATTTTTTTTCTTTAGGTCATTATTTCATTTTTCATAGTTTTTTTCATAAATTTCACTTTATTTTTCATGTTAAATAACATTTTAGTTATTCTTTGTAGGATTCTATACATGTTAAGTTATTTGATTTCCAACAAGTTTTTGTGCGCTTATTTTAGTGTTTAACTTTGACCACAATCAGAAAAAAATATTTCCTATTTCTTCAAACAGTTTTAAACAGTATTTTACTTTTTTTGTATTGTGTCGTACTACAGAATATTCGTTTATTTACATTCCTACAATTATTTTTCTAGCTACTTATCTTTACCTTATTTTTGAACTGTGAACTATCCACTAAATGTTTAACCATTATTTTCTCACTATCATTATAAAAAAAACCAGTATTTCAAAACTGATTTGAAAGGGGAGAGAAAGTTGGGAAAGGGGGAATTTGTGCGCATCAAAATAATGATCTAAACATTTGCGCCCATATTTTATTCGAAGAAATTTTTGAACTTTCTTTTTTGAATTTATTTGTTTTTAATTAAACAACTTAAAAATAATTGTTTTTGATCAATTTTAGGTAATTGTAAGATAATATTTATTTTTGAAAATTGGTTAACTCATTTCACGTTAGTAATAATAATAATTTGTATATAAATTGAGTATTTTAAGCGATGGTTATAATATTGCAAATTATTTTTTCTTTTTCAATTTCAATTTCACTTTTTGTTTTTAATGAATTTTAGTTAATTTTTTATTCTCCTTATACTCTTTTTTTATATATTAACATAGTAACTAGTATTTCATATAATTTGCCTCTCCCATTTTTTATTCAATATTGTAATAAATAAAAGATTTATTTTTTTAACTGTATTTAGCTCTGATATACTTTGTAAAATTTTGGCTTTGGCAAAATTTTTGCGTTTTTTTAGCCAGTTCCAAAGAGCTTTATTACGAAGCAGGTCACCTCGACAGGAGGTTTTGTTGACGCCAGCCTTCCATCTATTTCCTTTTTTTATAGAAATTTCTTTGCGATTATCGGCTAATTATCTGGCTTGAGCATTTGTTTAATTTAAAGTGTTAGCTTATTGTCAACTTTGATTTTGTCTTTTCGTCGCCAGTGTTTTTAAACTTTCAGTTTTATAAAGCTTTTACGCCGAATTGATGTAATGCCCTCATCCCAATGACGAGGCTATAAAAAGTAATTTTAAATTTTACGGAGTATGTAAAAGCTTCCCTTTACCCAAACATCCAAAAAAACAGGTCGCACGTTACGACTGTAGAACAAAAAATAGGGATGAGGCCAAGTAATAACACTGCTGTATTCAAACTTTTTTTAGCCAAACAAAAACTAATTAACAATTTTTTTTGTGTTTCGGCTTTTTTTTTTACTCACTTCAATTGTATTGGTTAATATAATAATTGATATTTGCGAAGAAATGAATTTTCGGCTAATAAAATTGTTATTTATTTTTGTTGATTTATGGGAGTGTACAGCGGAAAGTTCTAATTACAATGCAGCACGCCTTAAGTTATACCGCTCAACACCGCAAGGTATATTTTGAACACAAAAATTAAAATTGGTTTAAAACGCTCAATTTTGGCATGAACATGTGTCATCTGTGTTAAGAGTGTTTTGGGATGCCGGAGCAGCTAGCTTAGTGAGTGCAACGCAGGAATGCGAAAACAATTTAAAAGTTACCACAGAACGGACTGATTAGACCTAAGATGGCAATAATTGACAAACATAAATAAGTTTTTAAAGCTAACGTTTTTGCAAAATAATGAATCATAGTGTTACCAAATTCAAAATTGTCGTTTCTTTTCAAATTTTTTGATTTGTTTAGATGAATGGCTCGAAATTTGTTTAACATGCTTAAAAATATCGTCCATTAAACTGACCAAGATTCAAGCGGAATCGTTTTGCAAATGGTTTTTTTTCCGACAGTTGTTGTTAAAGCCTTTACAATGAAGACGTATAAATCTGATTTCAAATTTAAATTATAACACTAATATCACAAATTTCCTACTTTGCACCATGGAGGGCATGGATTTTTGACACTTGAGCCATTCAAATATTGTGATCATAAACTAGTTTTTTTGATTTTACTAAATAGTATAGTCGATATAGTTTTTTACAGGTAATCCCCCAATTTAAATATGTAAAATACAGCTCTAATCTAATATTCAAATGAAATACCGTCTATTTTAAGAAACGGCTCCACTCGGCTTCTTCAAATATCCGATTGGTTTCAGTATAAACAACTTGCCGAAAAGCTTTTATCTGGCGTCGAGTTTTGACCAGGTTTGCATTTTTAATTTTTTGTCTGTCCTAATCAATCTTTATTTCGGTAAAAAATTATTACATTAAAGTTATTTGAAAGATGCCTTTTTGTTCCGCAAAGTATTTTTGTGAGTTTTTCCGTTTGCCTCTTTATATTCAGCGTCTCCTCTTTTTACTGCGTCTTTTTGTCTGCGCACTGTCTTAAGTAGTACAGCGTTTGGTAATTTATGCTGAAACTATGACGACGCAAGTTAGATTCAAGGTTTTTGTGATTGTTCAAAAAGAATTTTGTATGTGATACTTATGTTTATTTTTATTTTTAGATTGGTGCTTGAAAAACTCTCTCAACACTTCAACTTTACCATCATTGATGACGACCAGCGTTTCGATGACAACTAGCATTTATAATCCTATGTTGGGCCATGCTGGAACCGAAATTCCACTTTAGTTTTCAACTCAAACGTTTGTGCGTTTCTTGTCATTCTGACCTACAACACCGTGCGTCTTACGGTTGGCGGCTGAGGAATTGTGAAAAGCGACTATCTGTTATTTGTGAAACGTTTCCATGTTTTAAAGGTAATTTGCAGAAACAAGTTTTTAATAATTGAGGACAAGCCGACCATGCAGACTATTGAAACTGCTATTCCTGTAAATAATAGATAATTGATAAACACTCATTTGTTAGGCAATAACTAAAATGGATTTAATAGAAATTATGACGCTGTGGAGGACAATATGAGAAGATGGGCTGTTGCATTTGGCTATTGACAGTTTATCAAAATTGACCGAGCACCAGGGGAAAAATGGAAAAACGAATATTTTACTGAAATATAGTATTTTTAGCAAAAGTATTTATTGAAAAAATTAGCAATTTTTGAATTTTCTGGGCATAATGTTTTTGCGCCAAGTCAAATTTTGAATTAAAAAGAAAATAGGAACTATTAAAAAAACTTATTTCCTTCGTCTATGTGATTTTTGTTACACATTTTTAGATTTTGACGGCCTCCCTCAACATCGTTGCACCCGATGGCAGTGGCTGCATCTCCAAAAAGTTGTTGTGTAATGGAATATCGGATTGCGCAAATTCTGATGATGAAAGCCCAGCGTACTGCAGCGAGAGCCAGTTATTTTGACCGCTTTGTTTGGCGAAATTTAAGCTCCTGATTTTCGGCTTTACACTAGTTCAATTGCTCGCGTTTGGCAACGGGTCATTGTCCAACAGTCAAGTGCTTTTTTGTAACGCTTAGTGTATGTATTTTTTTGATATCAATTTGAGTTGTTTCTATTTTAAATTAAATTAGGAATTTACATAGCGTCATATGTGATGCAAAAATGCAATGCAACTTGCGAATGTGTTAATTTGCGGCATTTTGAAGTCGCAGCTGTCAATTCACGGCAAATGCCAATTCTTACCAAACAATCAATCTGCGTTAACTTAACACGACTTTAAATTGTCGAAAATCGACCTTTGCTAGTTGATATTGCAGCAGAACAATTATTTTTTTGCGCAGTACTTATTAAGGCATTTCGAGAACAATAAATAACGCCGAACAAAAATGCTGTTGAATTTGAAGAAATTATTTTGTTTGCAATAAACAATACGTAAAATTTTCTTCTTTTACTGTTGTAAAAATTCAATTTAATGATTTTTCCAAGTCAAAATGTTTATGAGGTCAAGTGTCTATGTGACCAATTGTTTTTCAGACAAAGTTACTAATTGTGGAACCTTTTATGTCTCAGGTGATCCCGCAAAAAATTTTTTTTGTTTTAGTTTTTATCTGTAGATTTGCCTTCCTTCCGGCAATTCCTTGTACGCGAATATAGTGGCGATAAAATTTCTATTGAAGGCTCAGTTTGCCTAATCGGATTCGCATTGTTTACAAAGCAGTGGCCGGAGAAAATGAGTTGCTAATGAAAATTATGCCCGAAGTTCAAATCTTTTGTTACTGCCATAAAGTATGTTTTGTTAATCACCAAAAATTGGTTAAAACTTGTTCTTTAAAAAAAATCTCAAAACGACATATTTAGTTGAGGCGATTGCATCTATGATTTTATATCGAAAGCGTTGACCTATGTTTTGTAGATTGCATATTTTAAATTGGCTGCTGGCGATTTACGACGGCACAGAAGAAGCGTAAAAGGGATCCGACGCCCAACTGCACTGGTTGGTTTATTATTTTTTTTAAATAGATAACCCGTCCATTTTTCTGTTTTTTTTTCGAGCGTTACAGTGATTTTTGCAGTGAAAAAATATTTAATTACAAAAAAATTTGAGTTTTATCTACAAATAGAATTAATTGCTTTTCAATTTTTATTTCCTTTTCACTTTTTAATCAGTGTCAAAAATTCTTCTCTCGTCTTGGGGTCGTCGCGAAACACGCCCAGCATACAGCTCGTCGAGGTTGTAGCGTTGATTTTTTGCACGCCTCGCATCACCATACACATATGACTGAAATATTTTATTGATTAAATATTTAAGGTTTAAAATTATATATTCTTACTTTTCTGGAAGCTTTAAGCCCAAATTAGCTCAAAACCCACAATTTTGTTTAATATTATATAGTTAGTAAGGGACAAATAGACGATTTGCGGCAATGTCAACTTGCGACAGTCTATGTCGCAAATTTTCAACTCTCAGACTTCAAAGGTGTAACACTTTAAATTTGCAAAAGTCAAGTTTGACTTATAAGTTTGAAAGTTATGAGTTTCTACTTACCGTTAATTGACAATTGTAACTTACAAAAAACTACAAATCAATATTGAAAAGTCGAATACAAATTGTATGTCTCGAGTTGACATTGCCGCGAGTTGGGTATTTACCGTTAGTAACTAGGTATAAGTATTATTCATTAACGTTGGTCTCCCTCTTAATGGCTGCTCACTCTCTCTCTCTCTCTCTCTTTTACTGTTTATTAACATTGCAAAATATTTAATTTTATAAACTGGTAATTTGTGTTGGCTAAATGATTGAATAATGTAATTTGGCATAGTGAACCAGTAATTTTTTCCATGCCTCAGAAAATAAATATTAGCATTACCTAGCTTCAATGACAACGCCGACACCGGTGGGATGGACGGCTTGTAAGATGGCTGTTGCAATTTGTTTTGTCAAACGTTCTTGCACTAAAATAAGATTAATAATTTTCATTTTCATAAAGTTTAATACGTTTGGTTTATATTTGGAAAAAAACACGACTGTCAATGTCTAATTTCTTTGGTTTTTTAAGCTTTATTTAATGCACTTTTTGCTTCATTCTTTGCTCTAGCTGTCCATAAACGCTGCGAGTCCAAAGCACTGGTTGCCAGCTCTTTTCTTCTAATTTTTTTAGCGGCAAATAAGTTTGTATGAAACCTTGGAGTCTTCTGCTGAACATTTCGACGACTCTGGCCAGTTTGCTCAGTCCCAGGACTTTTTTGTTTGGTATATACCCGATGTGAACTCGGCCTAGAAATGGCACCAAATGGTGTTCGCACAACGAAAACATTTCAATATCCCGCACTATTACCATTTCATCGTGGTCCTCGTCGAATACGGCCTCGTTCAGGATGTCTAAACACAAATTTGGCATAATTGATTTACGTAGTGAATTACAATGTATGTATGACCTCATATCAACTGTTTTCAAAGTTGGACTGCGAACAGTTTTGGAGAATTATAGAATGATGGAACCTTCATGAAAACATATTAATGGCAGCAATTATTTTCATATTTGAGGCAGTCTTATCTTATTTTCATTAAAATTGCAAAAATTAGAAAAGTTAGGGTACGGTATCTCCAAGTCTTCTATTTGTTTAGTTATCCCACAAAAAGGGGCCTTTATTAGAAAAAAATACAGTATACTTTTTTTGAAAAGGAACATAAGCATTGTACGAGCTGTTATACAACTTGTTTATGCATGTATATAAATCTTTAAATGTTATATTGTTGAGAGGCACTGTATACATGTATGTACACATAACCTAAAGCTACAGACGTTTGAAATGTGCGAAAATATCGCATTTATTCTAATTGAACATTCTCCTGTATTTAAAGCTTTGGTCTAATAGATTTTTTTTAATTTGTGAACAGTTATGTAACAAGAAGCTTCAGGCTTTTCATGTTTGGGGCGTACACTTTCCGGAATTTATTTTTTTACATTTGACAATGTTTTGCCAGGAAAAAGTAATCATCTTAGTCATTTACGTCTTCATTAATAATTGTGGTGTAACAATTCCAGAAAAAGTGCTTTCTGGCTCGTAATGCCTTTTTCCGGGCCTTTTCTTCCTTCTTAATTAAACTTTTTCTTTAATGGCCAAATAGAAAGTGAAAATTATGCCACCGTCTTTTACTTACACAATTTGAATAAACACAACCGTTGTTCACTAAACTACACCGTAGCTTTTTTGTGTGTTTCAAAAGAACTCAACTAGTGGGAAGGAATACTCATTTTATTTAATATTCCTTTTGCTGTTGCATAAATTTAAAATTTCTTACCGTCAAAATTTTCTTCGTAGCCTTTTGTAAAGTATAACATTGCTTTGGCTGCGCGCAGTGGTGTTTTAAGTAATCCTTGCCTGCAAATGTCCTCTCCCACATGACTGATTATTGACTCGTAAGCTTTGATCATGTTTCCCAAGTGATCATCCTCCTTCTTAATTGGCTTTTTAACCGCAATAGCCTAAAGAAAATGCATTTTTGGAAATTCTGCAATAAAATTTCGTTATGCCATTAATATTATTTTTTTCTTTAAGTGTTATGCGTCTGAATTATGAATGTAATTTTATTCTTTAGCCATTTTTTAAGACGATCCGACGCATAAAAATGTTCAGCGCAGCTTGGTTTTTTTTTTTTATGATTACACGAAAAAATGAAGTTGACGTAAGAAAAGAATCCAACACAACCTATACGGCTCTAAATGTTCCTTTTTATTTTTTTTTTCAAGCTCTTATGGACAAGTTTATTAGAGAAAGTTATTAGAGACAAGACTTTTTTTCGGCGCCGTTTTTTTTGTGCAGGACAAGATTGTTTGGCAAAACAGTTATTTGACGCTTGAACTAAAGCATAAGCTTGGCCAGTTTTTTCTATTTGGTAATCGTAGTCGAAAGAGTATAGGAAAATAATATTTTTTTGGCGCAAACCTGCGTTTTATCCCTAATCCTTAACAAAATCTTTCCAGTTGTTTTTTTAACATTTAACATTTAACTTTATTTTTTATTTTTTTTGTCAGATGTAATTTGATTGGCCAGAAATTGCTTTTTATTTGCGTTATCTAGTGTTTTTCACCGAATTTTCATGAATTATATTAAAATCTTATCTAATTATTTCCCCGTGGTGTCATAATCTATTGTGTGTTCAATGTTTTATGATTTTTGAACAAAAAATAGCTAAACAAGTTATGCATTTTGGTTTTTATTTTTTTAACTAATTTCGCTGTCGTGTTTTTTTGTCAATTTCACAAAACACTGAATTTTTTCATAGATTTTTAAAATAAGCCAAGCGTGTGCTCATAATTAACATTAAAAAAATACATTTTTTTTTCGTTATTCTTTCTTACAATATCAAATAACCACTACTTTTTCAAGTATCATTTGTTTAACAGAGAGAAAGATTGATCCGTCTACAAAACCATGCTCGTGGCACAAAATTTTTATCTAAGTTGACTCAATTTTCACTACTATGTATATCATCCGTCTAGCTTGGGTGACCTCCGTCTCTCTCTCTCTCTCTCTCTCTCTTTCTTTTTTTTTCTCTTCCATAAACCATTTTAGAGATATCAGAATTAAAATGTTTACCTCATCATTTTCGTGTTTTACCGGTGTGTCGACTGAAATGGCGGAATCTGACTTTGTGACTTTAATATTTGTTGTTTCGTTTGTTAGCCCACAAAAACCATTTCTATCCGTGCTCGAACCTGACTGATCGTTACTCATACTAATAAAAATAAATTAAAGGAACAAAGTTGGGTTTTTCTAAAACAAAAATAAGAGAAAAATAATGGAACGCTTTAACAATTTGCATTTAAACACGCAATTTGGTTTAATGCATATGCAATTTTAACGTTGAATTTCAACTTTTATACTCAAATGTGTTAAAACACAAACACTTCTCTTACGTCTCAATTATTTTTTGGCTCAGATTGGATTACATGCAAAAAATATTATAACAAATGCGAAAATGAGAATTGGCGAAGAAGGCTTATTGCATATTGATGTTGTTATAAGATAATTTTGGAAGCTTGTTCCTCCAAACCCCTCTAGCCTCTCTTTCTCCAAAAATGTAATTTTTAAACTGCTAAATGGAACATTTACCTCAATTGCTAAAAAATGGCTTTTTTAAAAATTGGGGAAGACAAATAATTTCCACCCCTTTTAAGTAGTTTTTTAAAGGTAATTTTGGCGGCTGAGGTTAGAATTATTAATAAATTTCATTCCGCAGTGTTTACTTGAAAAGTGGAAATGTTTCTGCCAAATTTTTCTCGTTACAACCTAATTCCTTAGACACAATAAGCAATTATTTTTTCTCATTGTTTAGCTGAATAATTTTTTTTGCAAATGAGCACGTAAGACATATTACAGGGAGGAGTTATTTAGCAATAGGAAATGGGCTATTTGGGATTTCGAAAGCTTTTAAATAGACGTTTAAAAAATTTTCTATTGAGATTTTAAGATTTGGTGGGTATATAATTGCAAAAATTGTTCGTAACATTTTTGGCGCCGAATTAAATGAATAAGAATTTTTTGTGAAGGTTTTAAACATACTAAAAATTATGCGTCAAACTCGAAACTATCATAAGAAGTCAGCCAAAGAGATATCAATCAATTATATTGACGTCATAAGTTTAAGCGATAATGCTTTTGTGCAGTTTAAAATTAATTATATTTAAGCAAATTTAGCAGGTTGAAATTTTAGTTTTTTTTACAATTCCCTAAACTATAGATCGCGTCGACTCAATTCAAGTTCTAACCTAGATTGAATTGTAGGTTGAAGTTATGAAATTTTCATTTCTTTTTTAGCCCATGCCAATTGGTTCATTTAGCTTTGAACTTTAAATAATTATTTTTTCTGCAAAATTTTTCAACAATAATTTGTAATTCTGTGATTAAAATAATTCTTGGTTGATAAGCAAGCTTTTTTCTTAAATTTTTTTTGAGAGAATTTATTGGGAAGTTTAGAACAGAAAGTTAAGAAGTTAAGCTTTAGCATACTCTTTTTGAGCTGTCAATCAACCTTTTTACGACATAAAATTTGTGAATCAGACAGACTGAGCAGCATATAAAAGTGAAACACTAAACGTTTTGCCGAATTACGTTTTACAGGGTGTTCAATAAGTTCCCGCACACACTTTTTAAATTTAAATTTTAGCAATATTTGTGTTATTAGAATTTAGTCTATCTCGTAGCCCGTTGAATTCTGTATAATATACGATCGTTTTTTAAAGTCTTCGGCATTCCAAGAAGGACGATCTACGATGCAATCAAACGGTACAAGAGGTAGGGCACGACGACAGACAGGCCTCAAAATGGTCGACCGATTACCGTGCTGACTCCAACAAACCTAAACAAGCTGAAGTGCCGAATACATCAAAAACCAGAAACTTGCATACTTTAACTAGTCAGGAAGATTCGCATCAGCATCGGATTGCTTCACAAAATATTCCGGAACAAGCTTAAACTTCGTAGTTACAAGCTCGGAAGAGGTCATTACTTGGATCGCCACTTGAAGCAAGTTTGAGTCAATCTTTTAAATCTTTCAGGTCGATTTTGTTCACAAACGAAAAGTTGTTTCTGACTGAACGCGTCGTCAATCGCCAGAACGATTGCAAACTTTTTTGTTTGGTATTGCTCAGAATTTTTTGCTCTTTTAAACTAACAATGACTTTTTTTGAAAAGCGACTCCCACTTTCCGAAATCCGTATTGGTCTAAATTTCAAAAAACGGAAAAACGCCTCCAATTTTTGTGTGAAGATCAGCGCCAATGTTTACCAAAAACGCATCCTAAAAGACGTTGTAATAACCTGAAGTCAAAATCACTTCAAAAACTAGAGCGTTTCAGCAAAATTGGGCGCCGGTTCATGCCACGAGGTCGACCATGCAATTTTTGCAATGCCAACAAAAAAAGACGTTTGTAGCAAAGACCGCCCAATTTGATACTGATGGGTTATTCTATCTGGGGATAAAAAAAAGCAAAGCCTACACAAAATTACTATATGACAATTGAGTCTTTAAAGCGCGAAGGCCTAGGACGAAATCAACAAGAACAAGAACGCTCGCGACCATCGTCAAAAATTTTCGGAATCGTCTGAAGGCGTGCGTGGCGACAAAAGACGGAAACTTCGAGCATCTTTTAAAGTGATCCTGTAGAGAATTTTGTTGGCTTTCGTTGTTTAATAAAAAAGTTGCGAAGAAACAAGTGTGTGTGGGAACTTGTTGAACACCTTACCCTGTATTTGCCAAACTTTTTTGTTTTTAAAAAAAAAATTAAAAAAAAAAAAACAACTATCATGAAAATACTAAAATAAAAGAAAAACTTAATTAAAATCAAATAAATAAAAAAGAGCCAAATTATTGGAAAAAAATGGGCTTTCCTGGATTTTTTATAATCCCAAAGATAATTTTTTTGTTATTAGCCGTTTAAAAATTATTAATTTTTTGAATGTTACGCCTCAACGTTTTGTTTGCTTGAGCTACACAATTAAAGATCCTGGGGCGTCATTCAAAGAAGACTTATCTTTTACATAATAAATAAGCTTTAATATCAATCTGTAAAGGAAAAGGTGCTGCTTTCTTTGGAAAGAGTCGTTTTTAAAAACCAAAGATGGAAGAGAGAAAAAGACAGAAAAGAGCCTCAGTGAGTTTAAAAGTTAAATGCGTGACGTAAAATACGTCTTATAGAGATCCACTTGGTTTTAAGATAAAACAAGGACGTCCAAATGTACAGTGAATGAAAAAATGGGAAAAAATAAGGAAATGGTAAGAAGCTGAGGTGAAAGATAAAAAAAATAGAAAAGAGCCGATATTAAAAGTAGAACGGAAAATCAAAGATAACTAACAGAAAAAGGAATATATGCACTAAGAGAAAGTAAAAACGAAAAAAGTAAGTAATTAAAGGCGAAGAGAGTTGAATGAGAATATAATGTACAAATGAAGGAATGAGATATAAGGGAGTAAAACACAAAAAGAAGCATTATTTGAGTAGGCTGAACAGCCGTTCAGCAGTAGCGCTATAAGGGAAGGATAGGCAAAAGCGTCGGTTAAGTAATAGTAGGGTAACGGAAATCGTCAGATTATTGTGCAACGAGCGTTTTATTGTTTTTGAAGAAAATTGACTGTTGGGAACTAATGAATAAGTATAACAGCATTTAATTCTTTCGTTGCCTTGTATATGCTCGACGCCTAGTTCATGCTTTAAATATATGATTAACGTATATTTACATAAACAATTTTAATCTTCTAGCTCCACAAAAAACCAAACTTTTTAATTTCTTTCAATAAATTTCAATCGATTAGACTTAAAGCTTCATTTTTGTTTTTCCGATATGGTTTTGACCAAGCTTACCCAATCACAATTAAACTGATTTCATCAACTATTTTAAATCACGTTTATTAAAAAGCCTGGCTTACTCAATATCTCACAATCCCTAAAAGACATAAAAAAATACTTAAAACAATTGTGCAGCAAACAGAAAAATTGAACGACCGAAATAATAAATTGATGAATTGACTAAGATTACAATCTGAGATAGACCCTTTTTTGAGTGTATTTTGAAACCATTTTTTCTGTTAATCCAAAAAAATAAATGAAAAAAAAAGGTTTGAATCAAGCGCACACAGAGAAGAGCTTTCCAATCAATTTTTGAGTGTATTTTTTGGATTTTTGAGAGGTGGAGACGTTCTGCATTTTTGACAGCTCTAGTGATGCTGTTTGAAATAATATTTTTGTTCATTACAAAAAACGATTTTACTCATTTTAGTCCCAGCAATTAATCAAATTTTGTTGTGTTTTTATAATAGTGTGTTTTTGCGCTTTTTTAATAATTTTTTTACATTCTAAAAATCGAGATGTGCATATGCTGGTATTAGAATAGAGAGCAAAAACAAAGTTTGATATTGTTCTCATTTTCATTTATCTAAAAACAAAATATTTCCAGTGCAACAATTTGTTACTTAACTGGCGCGTGCATACTTGCTTAAGTTCCTCTCACCTTTTAATTGTTTTAAATATTAAATGTAAAAAATAGATATATGATCGGCACATAAAATGAAAATATTTTTTAGAGATTCGTTACGAAAGACAAATCGCATGGAACATTAGACATTTTAATGTAAAAATAAAATGGCATATTTTACACCAAACATTTAAAAAATATTTAAGTTTTAAAGATACGGTAAGCAAGATTAAGTTAACTGATGAAAAATTTCTAAATATTGTTTAAAACAAAATAAACACCAGATACTGGCAATGTGTAGACTAAAATTTTTATACAGAGACTAAAATTACCTCCGATTCTTAAATTAATGTCTAATGAGTCTGCAAATTACTGCTAGTGCCTGAACAAAAAAGCCGCTTTAAATTTTTCTTTCAATTCAATTCAAAGCATTCCCGGCATGAAAAGAAAATTGAAATCTCGAGAACAACTGCTCCATATCTACCAAAAAAATGGAGTCATACATGGTGTTTTTAAACGAGATTATACTCATAATCAGTAAAAAATTTTATACCGTAAGCTAGATAATGTTAACTTTTTAAAAATTTTAGTTTTTAAGCAAAAAAAAAGAAAATTATAAAAGGGAAAAATGGCAAGCATCAAATTTTAAATTTTAAAAATATTAATGGAGAAAACACGAGCACTTAGATTTAAGCGTGTTCATATGCCGTACAAACACCTTTCGAAAATAAACAACACCATAATTCTCAGGCAGTATTATACAAATAAATTTTTCAATTTAACAAATTAATGAACTTATTTTGCGGAAAATTTTTTTTCTATTGGTTTGATTTATCAGTTGGTGTAATCGGGCAGTCTTTAGTGTCTTAATCGATTAATATTTTGTTTTTGTATTTTTTCATAAAAGAAAAGTAATACAAATTTCATCATATTGAACAAATTTAGTCTTCGAACTTGTAGTTTCACATGGGTGTAGAACGCTAAAGGGAATAGAGAACTGAATTGCGTTTTATACATCAGAAATCTCTACCCATTGTTGAAAACAACAACTGATATTTATAAGCGGTAATTTTTAAGCAAGGAATTATGTTTATGAATTAACCTTTATCTATTGCATTTAAAAAATGTCGTCCAAATTTTGAACGCTTTAGTCTGCTTTTGGGCATCTAAATGATTGGCTCTGAAACATTTCAGCGTTTAAATATCCTACCATTCCAACGTTTGGTTTGTAAGTATTGTGGCGTTTTAAAGGTCTGGTGCCTCAATGTTTTAGCGTACAATTGCTCTGTTTCGGAGCTTAATTGAAAAAAAAAATTTAATAGGTTTTAATATGAAAGCGTTCATTAAAAATACGAAAATATAACAATAATTAAAGATGCAATGCTTCAATATTAAATGTTTATAATTTTGAACCTTATATGTCAAGATAATCACAATATTTATATAACATTAAATATTTGTGACACTTTACAACATTAAACAATCATTTTTTATGTAAATTTTTCCTGCAAAATGGATCTTTAATATGCAATTATATTAATTTTAGAAAATCAATGTCGGGAGCCTCTACCAAGCCTGCCTTTGCCCGTCTACTGGCTGAACACATCTGGAACCTATCAAGCCGCAACGTTGAATCGCACAACTTTTGGATTAAAGGTTGGAAGCTGGGCTCTCCACAGCTGTGTTTTATTATTTTAGGTTTTTTTTTAAATAGTGGGTTTCTACTGTATGGTCAGTAGGTATGACAAAAAAATTCTTGATTAACGAGCAAAATGGTGGATTCAAAATGTATGACGATGTTGTGTAATCAATTTAAAATTCTTTTACGACAAATTTAATATTACCGACTGCAAGCCTTGCTTCCCAAATTACACAACAAGCCAAGATGGAAGCACATCAAAGAGCGATTGTTAAATATTTTTGCACGTCAATTGTGAGACATGTGACAATAGGACAAATGTGTGCGTTCAGACGGAAAAAATTATACACATGTAGTCTCATCTCAATGTCCAAAAAAATTTCATCAACTGGGACACAAAATTTTACTTTTCATGCAATATGTGGATTGACATTAATACTAGTGATCATAGTCATGTTCAGCCTAACCTTCAAATATCGCCACTACTGGTAAATAAGTATAAAAATCGCATAAATTCCCTTTTTAAAATTGTGCCAAATTTTAGTATTATGCAATTCTACGCGATTGTCCATCATGGATTCTAAGTTAAAGAATGTTTACAGAGAATAATTTGTCGGTGAATGTTATATCAAATGCGCCAGCTGCAGCATAAAATTCAGTTTTGAAAGATCAGGCCTTCCAAAAATAAAGTTTCCGATAAAATGTTTAACATTTCCATTTCAGTAATTGATTTAAATAACATTGGAATGAAAGACAGCGCTAAAGGTACAACTTTGTTTAGCTTAGGCGATATCATCAAATTATAAACTTTACAGAAACCGAACTACAGCTGAACATTATAAACATGGGTTTTGAAACGAATCCCAATTAAGCAGCTCCTTTGCAATCTGCTAGAGCTCGACTAATTTCTTATTACAAAGGCGAACGCTTAGCACAAAAAAAGCAAAATATTGCAAGAAAACAAAGCGACGAGATGACAGTCAACACAGAAACCACGTTGCTCACAGCTTCTACATTGTCAAGTTCGTATACAGTCGCTACAACACCATAAGTAATGCTCTACAAGACAACTTACAAAAAAATGAATAAACTAAATTTGTGAATCGATGTTGAAGCATGTAGGGCCCAACAGCAATTCTCAACTCTTGCAGAATACAATTATTGTCCATTTTCTACCCTTCTAAAACTTGCGTTATGTGTTGAGCTTTATAACTGAGGTGTGGCAAAAAACGATGAATTGGCTCTGTTAGTTTGTCTTAAGGTATCTTAGCCATCAATTTTAGAGTATAAAACTTCCAAACACGCATTCAAAGTTGAAATTAATTGTGGTACAAAAATCAAAAGTTAATCAGAGAAAAAAAATGAAATATGTCACCATGTTAAGCCAATCAAAAAAACTAAACTAATAAATAGAAACAAGAGACTTGTGTATGTTTATTATTTTATCTTTGGAAAGTAAGGCTAATAGAACTCCGCTAGTGAGAACAATATTTGAATTTACAACTAAATTTTGAATACAACACATTGTTCGGTGGTCCAGCCACGATAAACGGGGCAGCCAAATTGCAAAAACCACCAACTTTCCACTACTGGACATGACAATTTTTTTTCACATTTTATTTTTGTTAAGACCACCAAATTTTCCATTTCAAAAAAATATGTTTGGTCCCGCCACAAAAATATGTGCATGAGAAGGTTTTGCCTTTTTTTGGTGAATTATACCAATTTTCATAATCAATTCATAAAAAAATTTATAATTTGCATACCCGCAAAAAAACCATATTTTAAAATTTCTAGTGGTCCCACTATGAAAATTTATAATAAGACCAAGTCTCATAAATTTGACCTTCTTACATTCAGGCCATTGAACCACCCTTGAATTTTATACGTGTTGACCCGCAAAAACAAAAAAAACAGCCCAAATATAACCAATAAACGCTATACCCTAACCCTAAAAACGCCATATTTTGAAATATTCACTGGTCCCGCCACGAAAAAATCAATCTTGTATGGTGTTTGATCCGAATTTTAATTACACAAACTATGATCTTCATTAACAATGTTTTTTTTACAATTCTTAACAATTTTCGAGTTCAACGCACAGCAAAAAAGCCCATATTAAAACTTGCTGTGGTGCCACCACGAAAACACACAAACCCAATTTTTGTGTGTGATTAAAAAGAAAATTTTTGCTGATCGGTTCACAAATAAAATTATCCATTTTACATTCACAAAACCCTCAAATCAACTTTTAGTAGTCCCGCAACGAAAATGCAAAAATTGGCCGAGCATAATATTTTTTACCTCCTCAAATCGACGTCCCTCACCCATCTGCACATTTTGTCTGTTGACCCCAACCTACCATACTCAAAGTTACAGCCCAAGAACTACAAAAAACGCCAATACCGTAGATTATACGAACATTTTTTTCAAAAAAATGCCGCCAAAAAAATATCGACCCGAATTTTGACCCGAAAAATCTCAATTCGCATCTGACAAAGAGAAATTCAACAATTAAATCTTGTTGATTGTTTAAATTATAATTTATTATTAAATTTGAGTATAAAATATTTTACAAATTGAACAAATCTGCCATTTTAAAATTCTCTAAAAATTGAATTTACTACGCAATATCGGGCCAGATTTATATATATTTTTTGCCCGGATTTATATGATTAAAGAATTTTTGTACATACTCCTAATTTGAGTTCTCGGGACGGTATTTTTTTTTAATTTTTTTGGCATTATTTTTTTTCGCAGTCAACGTTTTGTAAAGAGTGTTCTGGTCATAGGCCTTCAAGTCTTTTATTATTATCCATGCAACGGTCAGTCGTCGATCTTCCTTTTCTACCCAAAAAAAATAAATTCCAATTTCAATTTTATTGTAAAGAATTTTTTCTCAAAAAATCGATAAATTGAATGCCATTTGAACTTATTGACGTCAACTTGACAGCTATCAACCAAAAAATTGCCGTTGGAAATAAATTTGACGAAAATTAAAGAAAGAAGCAACAACAGGTTTTGTACAAATATGAAAGTTCGTTTTACTTATGTCTAATATTTTCTTATAAATAAACTTTTTTTCAAAACTTTTGTCTATATCTATTTTGTAGAGTGTTTAAAGCGCTATCTTATGCTTGATGAATTTTTAAAAAAGGTTTGCATATAAAATTTTAAAACAATTTTAAAGATGACCGCAGAAGCGCCATAAAAGAGCAATTTGCGGGAACTGCTTTTGTTCATGTTTAATTGAAAGAAGAGTGCCATTGAAGCTCACAAAATGATTGCTGAAGTTTATGGCAAAGATGCGATTACTGCCATGGCCTATCAGAAATGGTTTAATAGGTTGAGAGAAGACGATTTTGACCTGACCAACAAGGACCGCGGTAGACCACCGAAGCAGTTAAAAGACGATGAACTGCAAACATTACTTAATGAAGACGTTGCCCAAACGCAGCGACAATTAGCTGACGCGTTAGATGTGACTCAACAAACAATTTCGAATCGATTGAGTGACATGGACAAGATTTAGAAAGAAGGACGACGGGTGTTATGCAAAAACTGACTGAATTGCCAGCAAAAAATCCGAAGAACGACGTGTGAACTTTTGTTTGAACGGCAACAACGCAAGTCATTCATGCATCGAAAAATCACTCGTGATGATAAGTGGATCTATTTCGATAATTTAAAAAGAAAGAAAATATAGACGGACCCAGAAAAGGTGCCAAAATAAACTTCCAAACCTAACATCCACAAGTAGAAGGAGCCACACATACGGTCAGAACGTTGTAACGAAACTATTTTTGAAAACGCAAAATTTTAAATTGGTGAGACAATACCAGCATAATTGCAATTTGATGCTCACTATTTTGATAATTGATACATTTAAATATTCACAAAAAGCATTAAATCCTAAACCAACTTGTGCATTTAATCCTCCAAATACTCATCCACAGTGTAGCAACTGTCATTAAATGATTCTACGCCGCCAGCCAAAGCACGCCTCCTTCTGAGGTTGAACAAAATTTTTCTTGGATATTTGAACGTAATTTGCCTTTTCATACTTTTTCTGAAGTAATTATGCGTTATATATAAAAATGTATCAATATTGTCAGCTAAAATAAATTTACAAGCTGAATACAAATGACCAGTTTTTCAGGTTAGAGCAAAAATTCAAATCTTAAATAAATGAATAAGCCAATTGTTTATAAGACGTGTAAATCCCTTCCCAATACATTAAAAAAAAACTCAAATAGTAAGCGCTTATCTTCAAGTTTAAATTTAAAGCATAGGAATAGGATTGAAAATAATGCTACGGTTGCATCAAACTTTTTTTTTGCGTTTTACTTCCAAATTTGGAATGCCAAAAGCAAAATCTTGGTTTTCGAATGTAAGCGCATTTTTACAGAGATTTTTTTTGCATTAAAAATGTACGAAAAACTGAAAAAAATTATAAGAACAGATTTGGACGCAAAAGTTCAATTTCGTAGCTCAGCATTATATAATAATTGAATACTTTGAGGACTCGGTAGTGCGTTTTCGGCCATGGTGAGTTCGTGTAAACGTAGTCACTGGAAACAATTGCCATGGATCGTCCAAAATCCGATAAATAACTCTCCAATGACGATCAGTCAACCAAATTAGCTAAAAACCAATAATCACATAGAACGTAAATTTAGAATAAAAAAAAATTGTAAAAAGTTTTAAAACGATTATTTTAAACCACTTCCCCTTAAAATAAAGGATAAAACAATTAAAAAAAGAATGCCCAAAGCAGGAATCGAACCTGCGTCGCCACGGCCACAACGTGAAGTACTAACTACTATACCGAGAGTGTTTAGCTAATTAAAAACAAAAACAAAAAAATAATTTGTCGAATTATGCTTTTTAAAAATTAAAAAAAAACATATTTAAAAAATTATCTTTATTTTTACGGTAATCCTTTTCGTTTTGAAACGCTTAGTTTTAAAAACGAAATGTTACTTGTTTTTTGATAAAGCACATGGAATACATAACGCATTACGGCCATTACAGTAAATTATACTTTACATCGTAATGCACAGGCGTCTATGCCACCATTTGCTTTTTAGCTATTATAGCTAATTTTCTATAAAAACGCAATTTTCTTTCTTTTACAGAATTGCGCATTTTTACGCGTTATTTGCAGTTTAAATTAATATTTTAGTCCGTAGCAAAATTTCAAACCTCAAAATCATCTTTATCAGAGCCAAAAGGGTTAATCATTATTAGAGTACATTTCAGCCACGCCAAATAAATGCCAATTTCAGCGATTGCCACAAAAACTGTCAAATAATCACTGCCTCCATTTTCTAATGGCATGTTCGCAAAAAGATCAAAGAATATAAAGCCGTACACCGCGAATACGATAGCCTAAACAAAATATGACTAATGCTGTGAAACAACAACTGAAAAACAGGAATTCAATATAACAAATAGAAGTGGGAAACAAATTTTGCCTGTGTGAAAGCCAATACGGGAGCTGGACAAGCGTCGTATTCTAGCATTCGTCCCATGCGCGTTCGATAAGCAATCAACTAAAATGCAAGAAAATCTACTTTTGTGAGTTTTCTGAGTGCTTTACTTCGCACTTATGATTAGCTTATTTTCAATCTATTACCTCTTTGACGACGTGGAGATACTCGAACTTATTTGAAAACAGGCTGGCTTTATAGGCGTCCTGAGTACGCTTATCGGCCGGCAGTTTCGAGTTGTAGTCGACAAAATAAAACTTTTTTAAATTTAAGAACAGCCATTGAAAAGGCATCCAATATAAACACCAAGTTCGATTACGGAATCCCATATACTTGATCAACATCATTTCCTGTCTAAACATTCAAGGCGAAAAAATTCAGAAATTCTTTGCAAATTTTACCAAAAATTTACTCATTCATCAACAAGTTTGATTGTTTCAGTGATTCCAAATCGGGGAACCGTTTTCTCATTGCCCCGGAAATGTCTCTGAGCAGTAGGACAAAGGCCAGCTGTAAATGTTTAGCCATTGTACGCCGCAGAATTTGAACTTTTTCAGCGCTGAATTTCTTTAAAAAAACCCAAGGTTTAATATATCTCAACTTTAAAAAATAAATTACTGTAGTGCTGCGCCGTAAATGTGCGGCAAGCGATTGGGAGACAGAATGGGCCATTCCATGCAGTCCATAGGCATTCCACCAACGATTCACAGTAATCATTGTAAAGAAGCCGAGCAAAAAATGGACCATACTAGGGCTTTGTGTTCGTTGAATTGTTATGACTAAATACCGAACGAAGTTCTGCGCTTCTGCAGTCTGCCAAACATAAACGTGGTTATGCAAAATAAATGTAAAAATTTTCAACTAACAATGTAAAGAGCAATTAATTAAGCGTTAAAGGAGGAGAGAAAGAGAAATTTGTTCATGAAATGTACTACAAATAACTATAGAATTTTCAACAAATTAAAAAAATATATAATAAGGAATATACAGTAGTTCCTTTCCAAAGTCCACAACCATTCCACTTTTAAAACTGAATTAATTGAAAAAGTACCGTAACCAAAAGGCGACAAATTATTTGCCACAACGTTAAATTTTCAAACTTTGATAGAATTAATGTATGTAGTATTTTGTACAGTAATCAGCACCAACTATTTTGTTATAATAACAGGATAAAGAGTAATTATTAGTTACAGTTTACGTAAAAGCTTACCAATAAATGAGAATAAATTTGATTAATTGCCAAATAAGCAATGGACCAGGCAATAAGCTCCATTTGTATTAACTGCCAAACACTGCCATCCCAACGAAAAAATAAAATGCGGAATAAAGTAAAGACTCGCGCCGTTGCCGCGTCATGAGAATACGGTATAGTCATTTAACTGAGCCGACTAAAAATCAACAAATATCTGGGTTTAAATTTTCACTATTCCGTATAATATAGAAATGAAGAAAAAATGAAAACCCCTTTGTCTTATTTTAATGTACCTTCTATTTACCTAAAGATACCTATTTTTAAATGTATCTTTAATGAATGCATAAAAAACAAAAAAAATGAGTTTGATTGATCGTGATTATAATTCCCTTAATATTGATACACAAAAATGTCTATTCATACTTTCACACCTCAATTCATGGAAAATTCTTTGACGCAAAAAAAAAATTCTAAACAGCTCAATGCTTAAAACATAAAAGCCGCATTGGGCGTGCACAACTTGGCGTTTAGAAACACACGCGCAACTGCAAGTAGCCCGGGTCAATGGTACAGAAATGCCTTCTATTTGAAGTAATATTTAAATTTTTTTACGTTAAAGCACAACAAAATAGTAACTACAATATTGAGAGGTAATAAAAACGTTACTCATCACGGAAATTTTTTAGATTGACCCCACAGATTTTTCACTTTTTTCTACTTTTTTTGAAATTTTTTTAATACATTTTGCCAATAATTCAAAAAACTGTAAAACCATTTGTATTTAAATATAAACTACTGTGAATAAACGTATATTTACATATGAACTACTGTAACTATACACATAACCAGGAAATTTGATTTTCAATAAATAATGAAATTGCGCGTTTTGTTTCATATTGTTTAAAATGCAAGAGTTGCGTGGTTTGACTTTAAAGATCCAGAGACAGAATGTCACACAAATAACATCGAGAGTGCATGGCAGAAATTGAAATCACAAATTAAATCTCAATACGGCACCGCAGATTCACTGTTGTTTAGTTATATTGACGAGCATTTATGAATGAAAAATTTTTTTGCGCCTGATTGCTTTTATTAATTGAAGTCTCAAATTGCTCAGTTATACACTTGTGAGTAAATAATTATTACTTTTACAACATAACATTATAAAAAAATGAAAAAAAATTTTTAAAAAAGTGAAAAATCTGTGGGGTCAATCTAAAAAAGTTCCCTCATTACTGCATGTATCAAGCATTTATTGAATGCAGCAAATTGAGCAATAGCTGGTAAAATATGAAGGACAGAAAGCCATGCGGTGAAAAATATCCCAGATATTCAATGCACCAGCATTGTGTCAAACCAAAATTTTGTGGAATTTTATTCATTCTTTTGTATTTTATTAGCAAATGATCATTTTGATCCAGATATTATTAAACGCCCCCACCCCCCCCCCCCCCCCACCTCAATCCAAACACTGTTACTCTTACATTGAGACTGAGTACAACAAACATCTAGTCTATTTAAACATTTCTTCATTTAGGAACAAAAAAAACATGCAAAACTGAAATATTCCTTAAAAAAAAACTCATTTCCCCCTAAAAACGAAAAAATCGGCAAGAAATACAGTAAATAACACCCTCATTGAGCCTTATCACTCAAATTCAAATTGAATAAAAAAATTAAAAATGATTGGTTCTGACGCGATTTTGTACAAGCGCGCAAATTTTAATTTTTGAATTTTAAAATTTGTAACAAAAAATTTTTAATTTCACCCAAAAAAAAATTTGACTGACATTTTTTTTTTGATTTGGGTTTTCCTTGCGCCTCTGCTAACCATCAACCAACAACAGTTATAGGTTTTGTTATTTCATTACTAGAGATTTTTTTTTTAATCTTTTTAATTCTTACTGTTGATAAGGCACTGACCGAAAATTTCTCAAAACCTATGCAATTTTGTTTTTTTTTACAAAAGTCCGGGTCTCGATAAGTGTTTTTTTATTCAATAACCAGAACTACATGGTTATTATTTCTGAATACGAACTGTGCGATATATGGCTTAAGCTTTCGCTTAAAGTTCTTAAATGTGTTAAGACAGTGTAACTAAGAAAAAAAACTTGGCAGTCGATCGTATAAATTTTTTCATTTATAAACTTTATAATAAATAGGTTAACAATCGTATAACCAACCATTATAGCCGCATTCCCAAGTTACGTTGCATAAATTATAGCATTAACATCAAGCACAAAAAATTCATTATCGAAATTGCTCGGTTTTGTTTCTATAGCTTTAGCCATGCTTTTGGTACTTTTACTGTTTACTACTCTTTTCTTCGTTGTTCAGAAAGAAAATTTTCACAAATAGGGGAAGGAATGGATGTAGAGTGCATGAGGTTTAATGGAGGCTACTCAATAGTCGTTAAGCGCATGAAACCAAACTTTTTGTAACGACTACCCGAGTAGATTGCTATCTATAAAAACATATCAGCCGCTTATTAATATTATTCATAAAAGTAGCATAGGGTTTTTAAATACATAGCTTATGTTAGGGCATTGACGTGATCAGAAAAAAGAATGCCCAAACGAACGATGCAAAAAAGTGGGATATGTTGTCATAAACACCAAATAAAAATGCGACTCAAAAATTGTGTCACTCCTTTTTGGAAGCATCAGTTTCGAGCTTTAGCGACACTTTTTTACAATATTTTTTCTCCTATAAGTTTAGGAAGATGATAGTTTAAATGGATTTTTCCGCTTAAAATCGCTTACTGTCGATTCGTTTATTTAGAATCAGCAAGGATTAGTTTTTTTTGAACCTTTTTGGTCCCTACCTTAATGCCACATATATACTAATTTTTTAATTTTATTGGCTGTGGAGACCTTTAGTCATGATAATGAAGGGAGATGACGCTGCATTAAAGGATATGACGAAAGGGATAAGGTTTAATAAGCCCTTACTGTCGATTCTTTAATTTGGAATTCACGTGCATAACCTTTAATATCTATTGTTTACTGCTTTTTTGACTTAGATTCTATACAATGGTTGAAGGGCGATCATTGAACGACTTTATAAAAATTGACAAAATTGGTGAAGGTATACTTTCTATATTCCTCCTAACCTGACCGAGCTCATGTTCTTTGTTATTTTAGGCACTTATGGCATTGTTTACAAGGGACAAGACAAAAAAACTGGAAGATTTGTGGCGATGAAGAAGATCCGCCTGGAGAGCGAGGACGAGGGTGTGCCGTCGACGGCGATTCGCGAAATCTCGATGCTACGCGAACTTCGCCACCCCAACATTGTCAATCTGGAGGATGTGATTATGCAGGAGAATAGATTATATCTCATTTTTGAGTTTCTCTCCATGGACCTGAAGCGCTACTTAGACAATTTGGACTCGAACCCACTTGACGTGATGGTGATGAAAAGCTTTCTCTACCAGGTTGGGTTTCACTTTTTTCGTTTTTTTACTTTGGCCTATTTACTTTCTTAAAATTGCATTTTGAAATAATTTTGATCTTGTCTCATCTCCAGCTGGGTCTTACAATTTATGTTTAGTCTTGCGTATTCCAGAAAGTCTGATTCTTTTTATATTTTAGTTTGGGGAAAGACTTGAGTTTAACGGTACTGTACCTGATGACTGGCCCAACCAATTTGCACCTTTAAAAAATTTCCGAATAATAAGTTTATTAATGTCAGATAATGCGAAATTTGGTGTGGCGTAAGTTAATCTTTTCACCACAAAAATAATTGTTTTGTGCAATTTTAATTTTGCTGCTACATTTTCAGAGCTTTATATGAGTTTATGTAATTAATTTTTTTTTCTCTGAATAAATAAAAATTTAACAAAATTTTTTAGGTGGTTCAAGGAATGTGTTTCTGCCATCAGCGCCGCGTTCTCCACCGCGATTTGAAGCCGCAGAATTTGCTTGTTGACATCAAGACCAACACAATCAAGTTGGCCGACTTTGGTTTAGCGCGGGCGGTGGGAATTCCAATCCGTGCTTACACCCACGAGGTTTGTCCTAATTGGTTTAGTGTGATTATAAGAGGTTTTATCCAGCCTGAAAATGGGATTTGTTTTTTGTGTGAGAAATTGAACACGAGAATAGGTTTGAAAAACAATACTAAGGTGTACGATATTTATTGACTTGAATACAATTAAGCTCGCGCTTTTATAAGTGGCAAAGAATAAAATTGTTGGCAGAAGGCATGTATGCATGCTTTTAAAGAAGAACCATTTTCAACTTAGTCTTTATATACAGACATAGCGTATTTTCACTGTTACTCTAGCTCCGGAGCTTACATTTTTTGTAGTTCTCTCCCTCCTCCCTCCCCGATGAGGGGTACTAGTGGAAGGGAAGGGCTTTTATATTTTACGATGACATTTTTTTACTAAATTTCATTGCTACAAAATTTAATACACAATCCCCCATTATTTTACAGGAACGAATAAATTAATGTTTAATACGATGGTCACACACAAGTAACTTGAGTGCTATAGTTATTTTAAGAACTCAGATATTCTAAAGCATTCAATAATTGGAGAAGTGATATCATATTACTGTAGTATTTTGACGTGTTACGAGATATTTACAACGAAATTAAGACTGATCCCGTGACATTTTAGTTTTAGTTTATACTAAGTCAAATTTTGATTTACTTTTTTTGTTGATTGCCTTATTTTTTAAGAATATAAAGCATTAACACTTAATTACCTAAATTTTTGGTTTGTTTGTACAGTATAATTTTTATACTTCTTAAAAAAAAAATTTCTAATTTAGGTCGTGACCTTGTGGTATCGTTCGCCGGAAGTTTTACTCGGTGCTCACCGTTACTCGACTGGTGTCGATATGTGGAGTATTGCGTGTATTTTTGCTGAAATGGCGCGCAAAAAGCCGCTCTTCCAAGGCGACTCCGAAATCGATCAGTTGTTTCGCATTTTTAGGTTTTTTCTCTTGTTTTAAATTTTGATTCTAAATGCCTCACTCAGCTTTTTAGGATTTTGTCTACGCCGACCGAGGAGACGTGGCCGGGCGTTACACAACTGCCAGACTTTAAGCCGTCCTTCCCTCGCTGGTCGGGTTATCACTTGGACCAGAAGATGACTCCCTATTTGGATGAGTGCGGCATGGATCTACTTAAGGTAATTTTTTTTCGAATTGACTCAAATTAATGCAATAGGGTCATTTTTAATTTTTTGTATGCCAATGGAACATTATAGAACAAGTCTTTTTATTATTTTTTTGGTTTGCCTTTTTTTCTTGATAATAATGGTAATACTAGTCGAATAATAATAGGAATTGATGTCTTTCCTAAAATTCGTCAAGTCTCGGTATTTTAAAAGTTTATTCAACTTGTGGCGTATAATCGTTGTAGGACTTAGGAAAACTCATTTTTTGTTCGTTATGCGCTAAGTTTTTAATGCTCGTTCAACAATACCTTGTCACTTGTGATGTTACATTTTTTTCTTAAATTATGTTTTTAGTTAAATTTTTTCCTTCTCAAAATCATCTTTTTGTTAATCACAAAAAACTTTTTTCAGAAATTCCTCGTCTACGATCCAATCGACCGCATCTCGGCTAAGGACACTTTGAAACATCCGTACTTCAACGACGTGGACAAGAAGTCGTTACCGGCCGGCGATTATGACGGTTCCCTTATTCTTCCGACCGCCTACCCAAACTAATTATTGCTGGTTAAGTGAACGTTATAATCATTTTTTTTATTTACGAAAAAAAAATTATTTATTTAAATAACTTTTTCCTTTTCTTACTCCAAAGCCGAGACGGCTTTGAACTTTTCTCCGAGTTTAGGTTGTTGATTTGGCGCGCTTTCTCTTTGATTGCTTTTTTGTCGCGGTTCACCAATCGTTTCCTGTTGATATCATTTTGTAATCGCATTTTATTTTCCTTTTTGTTGCCTTTTAGGAAAAGCTTTCATTTTTTTTTTGATTTTACTTCTTCTTTCTTGACTTGAACTTATGAAAGCTTTTCTTTATTTTGGTTGTTGAAGTTGTTGATGAACTTTTCAAAAAGGTTATTGTAAAAATATAGCATGTACGAATTTTTTTTCACTATTTTTGTAAGTGCGCTTTGGAAATAAATTTTTTTTATATTCATTTTTTGGTCCAAAAACTCTTGAAAATATTTTTTTTCATTCGTTGAAGTTTTGTTAAAAGTTTTTTCATGGAAAAATCCTTAATTTTGATTCTGATTCCTGCCTTTTTTGAAATCAATGTTGTAAAAGGAAACAAATAATTCCGTCGTGAACTGCCTAAATAAAATCAATCCTGAAATATTTCTTGGTCATGGTCAAAGCATAGTCTAAAATTTTTTATTTTTATGCTAAATAAATATCAAGAAATATTTAAATTAAAATCATTTTTATATGGATTAAAAAAGGGTCACATCCGGTAAGTATTTTTTGTAACTAAATAGTTAAAGGCCTTTGAGCTGTTTTTGGATCATTGGGGCTTGGCAAATAGCTTTAAGCTTTTATTGAGCTTTTGCCCTACGGATCAGGATTACATTTTAGTGCTGTCACAATTTAGATTGGTAAAAAATTTGTCCATTAGCGATCTCTAGCGCTGACGTCGGATCTTTTGTATTTTAAATAATTTCTTCACCAAAATGTTTTCGACGTACGTATTTTGCAATTAAATATGGTTTACGATTTCACTAATTTTATTGCACAAATCTTTAATTTTAAACAAAACCGCGCCTCCAATGGCGATTGCTAAACTGAACTGTGTGTTTGTAAGCAAACAACAAAACGGCAATTGCAACACTTATGTTTATTTAAGATTAATCTTGGTGATTAAAATACAAAATTAAACAGAAATAAAAGTTTATTCGCCGCCACTATATTTGTCTGGCGTTGGACGCCATTAATTACGAAACAAGTTTCGGTGCGCTTGCCTCTGATGAATACGCTCGTTTGAATACAAGTTTGAAGAGGATAAAAGTACAAAACAAAGAAAAAAAGTTGCCCGTCTATGGAAATGTAATTACACAACAGATTTTGATATATAAACAATAACGAAATACCTAAGAAAATTAAGCAGTAACTGCTGTTTTAGATGGAAAATTTTTTTTTACAATTATAACAACGAAATTGTTGTCGTCTTTTTGTTAAACAACAAAAGTGATTGATGTCAAATTTTTATAAAATTTAGCCAGAAAAGGTTCAAAAGCTCATAAACTAATTTTAAGTAAACATAATTTTGCGCCTCAAAAATCAAAAAAGTTCAAAATAATTTAATTGTATAATTGGTTATAGCGTTGTTGTTGTTGTTGTGCGGCAATGATCTGACGGATTTTGGCGAGCCGTTCGAACTCTTCCACCTAAAAAATGTTTATGTTATCTTTTTTAATTTTTTAGAATGGTAATTTTGTTTGTTTTCATTCTTTTTCAAATTTGGTAATAACTGGTCGGTTGCCGATAGCCAACTAATCCATATTTCGAGAGAAATTCCTCCATTGAAAAATTTACTAGAAAAGAGTTGATTTAAACTAGAAAGCAAGTGTAAACGAGGAGAGACAACAGGAAAAAGCTATCGTGGCAAAATATCCATTTTCCATAAACTCCATTTTTTAAAACTTTCTAACAAATGCGAAAAATGGCGGAACAACGCTGCGGGACTATTTAAACAGCTCACAAGATCTAATTTAATTAAAACCTGTAGTTTAAAAATTTTTCTCGTATTTTTATTATATGCAAATTTTCTTGGGGTTTTAATGGTCCTGCAACGATATTTGGCCAACTTTTTAATTATTAAAAAATTTAAATTTCCTAAAAAATTTGTCATTTACTGTATTTATTATAAAACCTTTAACAACAAAGTTTTTTTCTGATTGCGCGTTGCTATTGAGGTAAACAGCCTTAGAATGGCAGTTTTGGTATTCACTTACTGTTAAAAACATAAACAAAACAAAAAACCTGTTGTTTCGCTTCCGGCGAATATTCCTCCTCGACAACATTTTGCGCTTCACCATAGCCCTGGACGTTTTCCGGAGCTGCGAACTGCACCTCCGGTTCTTCTTCTTCTTTGGCGGACGCAGCATTGGCGTTGGGTCGTAGCTTGAAGTTCAAAACGATTGCGTTATTTTTGGTTATAGACTCGTGGGTGACGTTGACGGGCATAACCATAGGCAAATAGCCTTCCGCCTCAACAGCCACTTGATACCTGCCCGGCACAATGGGGCGGAAATAGTCGCCGGTGGTCCCTGAAATTTTAGAATTGTTATTTTTGTCATTCTCAACCTGAGCATGACAAAAATGAGTAATGGCAAAATCAGTAGGCTAAAATTAAAAGAGGGTAGAATTTTTCGGTGCTGTTAAATGACCTGGAAAGAAACCAACTTGCGCCTTATTTATCTTGATCGCTCAATCTTTTGGTGAGTTGTGTAATTTAATGTGCAGCCATTTGATAAATGACTCTAAGACAAATAGGCGCTAAAAAAATTAGGGTAAAAGCATTTCTTTTTTTTGTTTAACTTTTTTAACATACGAAAAGAGCGAAAATATACTGCATTTGTGTTATAAAAATGTTTGAAAAAATTATACGAGAATAAACTTAAGTGGTAAATTACCAACACGCGGCAAAGTCAACTCGCAAATTTTTGACTTTACAATATGGATTTGCGCCCCTTTTCAGTCACAATTTTCAACTTACAATAAATAGCAACTTATTGCATTCAACTTGCAATAAGTAAATTTGAATACCGTGACTTCAAAGCGTTACAAATCGATATTGAAAATCTGAAATTTTCTGAAATTAGTTGATGACATTGCCTCAAATCGTCGTTTGTTAAATTTAAATCTATGATTTTGCATGTTTTTTTTCACTGAGCTTTATTTGCCTTTTTTTGTGTTCGATGTTGGCTCGTTTCGTATTGTTCACAATATTTTTGACCGTGCGCCTTTTGCACCGTGTCTTTTTGTGCGGAGCCATTTTGTTTGCACTTTCATCTGCACAGAATATTAGAAGACAATTATTAATAAATTATTCTTTACCATTAGTATATTTCCACGAGGCATTCAAAAAGACATCTTAATTTGTGAAACGAAATACGTTTGACTGATATGAATTTTTCAGTAAAACACCTTTGATTCACTATTTCTTTTTAACGAAATGAAACGGTAACTGGCGAAGGCCATAACCCACATTATAATATATTTCAAAAAACCTTTTTTGGTCTTCAAAATACAAAGATTTGGTCATTTTGCATATTTTTTTTCGAAAAATAAAATGAACTTACAAGTAGTGACTGGGTGCTTGATTGCGCCTTCTAGCTTGCCACTCGTCATATTACGGACGACAACGACCGCGTTGACGATGGGCTTGCCGGACTGTGCGTCCGTCACAAGTCCCTTCACTCCCATATGCGCCTAAAGCCAAAAAAAAAAGCTTTATCAAAATTGTTGAGAAATCCAACAGTGCTCACCTTTTTGATAAAATCAATCAACGATTTTTTGTTATCTTTCCAGAAGGCGGGCAAAGTGGTCGGGGCAGGGAACTTTTCACAGGACAACTCCAGAGTGATCTCAAAGCTGTTAGTCGCCAAATAGTTGAAGTCTTGCATTCCGCCGCTTACCGAATACCATTTGGCGCCGTTTGTAACACCGCCTATAATTTTTTTGTTTTGGCTAATTAAGTATTTTTTAGTGTTTTGGATGAAATACAGAGATAATTAAGCGCGCATTACACTGTATATTATGGACGGTATTTTTATGGATGTTTATTAACGTGGATCGTATGGTCTCCAAAAAGTGTTTCTTTTTTAAGTTTATTTAAGTTACAAATAAAATAATAATGAAACCGCAGTACAAATCATCAATCTGCCATTTGTCCAAATGGAATAAAGACGTGACCTATATTCGATGAAAAAAATACGAAGAAAAAACAGTATCACAAAAAAGATGTAAGTCAAAAGAATAAAATAAATTGAATAAGAACCGTGTTTATTTAACGCTACGACTAAGATTAGGTAAGCAATTTTGACGATCTTGTTGGAACTTCAAACAATACAATTCAAAATAAAATAAATATTTTTAAGTGCCATTTTTAATTAACCAGTTCTACAATATATTCATTTCCTATAGACATTGTTTTTATTAATTCAAAAAAAACAAAAACAAAATAAATGTCAGACCTTGACGGGCAAAGTTGTCTACAGCAGTACCGTCGCATGGCGCATGATCGTTGTTTCCCATATGCGCATGATTATTTGCATAGCTTTCCGCCAAAAATCTAAAACAAAAAATTCAAAAATATAAAAAATTAATTTTCAAAAAATTTAAACAAAACGCCAAATATTTTTTAAATTTTCAAAAAAATTTTTTTTGGGATTTATTAATTTTTGGACATTTTTCAAAATCTGTTCATTTTGTTTTTTGTTTTTTTGAAATTTTTTCTTTTAATTTACACGTCCTGCAACGATTGTTTGCTGTTGAAAGTTTACATGTTTTTGGAATATTTTTAAATTTTCGGAAATTTTTTCGGCAAATATTAAATTTTTTGCTTGAAAAAGCTTTCCCGCCAGAACAACCTTCATTGTTCTTGTGACGCAAAGCAATGATCAAACAGACTGTAATTTTTTAAATTCTGTTCAATATTTCATCTACGATTGGGATTGCTCACTTAGTTTCCTGGCCCCATTTAGATGGGCTTCAGTTAAATTTATCAGGAGTTTCTTTTATACCTGCAACTAGTTGAAATGGTCCTATACTTATGAAAGAAGACCCTCTACTTAAAATCTCGGGGATATGTAAAAACATAAACGCTCAATCAAAAGTTTCAGTTTAGGCCCCTAACTATTTTGGTATTGGGATTAAATTAAATTAAATATTTACTTAAAAGTGGCGTCGTCGGGGCTCTTCGAATAGCTTTGAGTAATTTTCTTAGCGTCGCGCGCCTCGTCAAACGGATAGTTAGCAACCAGGTCACCTTCATGCAAGTTTGCGGAGACAACGAAAGGCTCCGAAAGAATCCACTCGCCGACGGCGCGTACTTCCGGTTCATAGCTGTAAGTTTCGTCTTCGCGGAATAATTCCAACAAATGGTCATAATAGGGGAGTTTGCGCTCCTCCATGTCAAAGAAGACACGGTCAAGATCGGGGAAGTTGCGGTTTAGGTCAATACCATGGGCGTTTCCACGACCCGCCAACCATCCGCGCTCTTCAGGTTTCTAAACACAAAAAAGAAAGAGTTTGTTTATTTTATAGTAAAAAATTCAGGAGAAGTTTTAGGGGGAAAGTTTAGGGGGCTTGAGATTTAGAGAATTGTCTTGGTCTTAGGCCTGGCATAAGGCGTAGGCTTACACTTAGACTTTATGACTTATGCTTAGATTTAAGCTGCGGCTTAGGCTTGTTTTTGAAGAGTTCGAACTGAAAATTTGGTTGGAATAAGAGTCCCGCAACACTTTCTCTTTTTTCAATGTTATTGAATTTTATTTATTTTTTAAGAAATACCAATTTGTAGGCCAACTCAAAGCCATCCGGGTTCATTGTTGGCATAAGGTGAATAGAAGTGTGGTTAAGCAATTCGACCAACTCCTTGTTGTCGCCGGCCCTCCACGTCTCGCATAAGTAGTCGGAGAGACGAATCAGCAATTCCCGACCAACAACCTCGTTTCCGTGCATGTTGCCCACAAATTTCATTTCCGGTTTGACTTAAAAAGTTGAAAAAACTTTAGAAAATTATTCAAGGCTCAATTATTTGTCTCTCTTCTGAAAGACCTGAAAGAGGCTTGAGACATTGACATTGGGTTTAGGGTTTAATACCATATACAAATATTTGTTATAATAATTTAGGACGTCGACGCTGACTTTTATACTCCAAAAGATAGCGGCTCAAACTTTTTTGCGCTGTCAGACACACATTTTAAAGTGCTAAAAAGCCTTTACTTCGATACACCGCATTTTTCCTAATTGAGCCCCTGGGAAAGGTCATGGCTTGAACAATTTATAAAGAGATTGAGTCCAAGTCGCTTAAAACCCAAATATTTTTCAAGAAATATTTTTATAGTTTAAGCTTTTTTAAGAAGGTTTATGTTTTAAAACCATCTCCTTTACGTATTTGTTGTAATAATTTTGTCCGTCGACGCTAACTTTGATACCCCAAAGGTTTGCAGCGGAAAATAGTGCATTACACTCAGCGCTTTTATTTGAGTCCAATAGCCCAGGTTCGTCTTAACCCTGCAAAGTATTTTGAAAATAGCCAAAATCAATTGCTTTAAGGTATATTTAATGGCTTTTGATTTTGCATTTTTGTTCCATATTTTGTCTGGGCTTGGGTGTCTGTGAGACGTTTTCACTACACAGATTTCCCAAATAAAATTTTAAGCTTTTAAAAATAAAAAGTTCACATACGTGCTTGATGTTGTCCAACGGTCGTTGAGAATTCAATGACCAGCAATTCTCGGCCTTCAACCGACTTTCCAATAGAATAGATTTGTGAATTGCGTGGGCACTTGCTCTGAATTTCAATAAGTTTTGCCTCCATGGCCTTCTGGTCGTGGTAGTGTGTCCATTTGGAGTCGTGCTGGGACTCGGGAATGGACGGCGCCTTACTGCCAAAGAAAAATAGGCGCGCCTCGACGCCAATCAATAACGCCAAAGCAATCAATAAAATTGAATACGAATATGGCATTTTGTATAAAATAAATATGCTCACGCCGGCCGTTTTGCTTAATGGCTCGGCCTTAAAATGATGTATTCTTTAATTACACTCCGACGGCACACTATTTTTCTTACTAGCTTTTAAAAAAGGCATTTAAAGAGAGAAGGCCAAAGCGTTGAATGACAGACCGTCCTAATAGGCGTAAGAGAAAGGCGTAGAAACAATTTTTTTTTTAACTTGTTCACTAGTCAAAACAACACGTGTCATGCGCTGTCAATTCTTTTTTAAATTCCCTTAACAAAAATGCCTTTGACGTCAATGGCTTCACTTGAGTAAACGTAACGGAAGTTGTAGAGTCGAATAACATTTCACTAACAATTTAAGAAAAAGTAGAAGCTCCAGCTTAAGAACACGCATGAGACGCCTGTCAACAATAAGCGTAAAAGCAGACGGAGAGAAAGGAAAAAGCTTTGGCTTATGCGACAAAAATTCGAATGCAAAAGCGAATAACAAGTAACGATTAGCAGAAAGAGTATAGCCACAAAAAAATGTCTCAAAGCTACCAGCCAATTTTTGCTTGCTTCAGCGACAGTAAGGTAAAACAAGGCAAATAAATTTGAGTGACGTAAATTGAATATTTTACTGGCTCGCCATCCCTCTCTCTCTTTTTTTGTTATTTTTGCTTCTGTTTTGTGTTCACTTATTTGGCTTTATAGGAATAAATTTAAAAAGAGAAAAGAATGAAACCTTAAAAATCATAAAAAAAAAATTAGAGAAATATACTCAAAGCGGCTTTATTAGGAATACCGTTGGAAATTAAAAAAAAAAAAAAAAAAGTGAAAAAAAGAAAAAAAAATTAACAAAAAAAATAATTATGAAAAAAGTTTTTGAAAAAAATATCCAAAATGAGCTACAAAATGAAAGAAAGAACAAATGAGACGATTCCCAATAGAAAAATAGAAAGATGGCTCTGCGTATTTCATATTAAACGCCCAAGAAATATTTAAAATAGTTTAACAATTAACAGCAACTTTTGTTACGGCGCGATGTATAGTATAAGCAATAAAAAATAGTGAAAGAATATCAACTAAAAAAAATAAAGTATGAAAAAATACTGTAATATTAAATATGCAATTTTTTTAAATTTTGTTGTAAGATATAGTAAACTGACTTTTAATATTACCTTCCTACCCAAATAATTACTGTAGTACAAAAAGGTTACAGTAGTATAAAAAAATTACTTTAGCCAAAATATTACGGTACCTTAAAAAATTTAGTACTAAATGGACATTTAGGTACAAATACAATAGTTAAACCATGCTATTGTAGTACAGATATGATCACTGTATTTTATTATAGTACAAATACTGTATGTTACAATAGTGGAGATATATGGAAATAAAAAATCCGACATTAGAATTACATATAAATTATATTCAAACGGAACACAAATTGGCTATTAGTAATCCATAAAATGAAGTGAGTTGAGTCATTTTACACTGCAAATATATGCAAGTATAAACAAAATTGTTTATGCTAAAAATAACGGAATACCAATCTGCCACTCTCCAAAAAAACATCAATAGAACTAGTAGTTGGAATTAACTCAAACGCTAACTGGTTTAACATCATTTTTTGTTTTAAACTATTTGCATTATGCTGTTAATAAAATTGTTTTGGCGGTTGGTCTCAGGCAAAAAAAAACTTTGAGTCGAAGTTCGATGAATATACAAATAACCTCATTCGACGTTTATTCGAATTAAAACTAAAGGATTACAATTGGGCGCTTGTTATAACAATTATTACTAATAATATTTATTACTACTTTGATTATTGAATTTTAAAGTTTAAACACTACTCTTTGCGCCTAGGGTTTTAACCATTCGACTCTCTGCGCTCAAACAACAAGCCAACGTTGTCGTGGCTAGAAAATTATCAAATTATATCCCCACAACATCAGGTTTTTCAAATAATGCTTGCACTAGTTAGCATATGTATGTCTATATTAACTATATTCATTTGAACGTTTTCTTAGTAAATAAACCATGTTAAAGAAAAGTTATGCAGCATAAAATGTCCGGAAACGCGCAAAAAGTAATTGCATCAAACAAGATAAGCCACACAACGAAAATTCATTTATAAAAGCAGCTGAAATAAGGCATGTGTAAAAAAGTGGAATGCCGAAAAGCCTAAAAAATTAGTTGAAACAATAAAAGTGACTAAGGACTTTGCTTGGGTAAACAATTAGCAGGAGACGCACACACAAATTTTATTAGCCAAAACTGATAAGCGAAAAAAGCAAATAATTATTTCGACATCCAAAAAAAAGGTAAGTAATGATTGCAAAACAGGCTTTTCCGCTGTATTTTCACTCAATTATTGTGATCAGTATACTTATTGGACGTATAATTGACAAAAGCTCAAATCATCTTTTATGATGTTAAACCTCTCAGCAAACGATGGATAATGAATTCTATGGCTATTGATCAGTTAATTCCATTTGGTCATAAACACTAAATTTATAATACTACTGTAGTGAAACGTCTCATAAAGAATAGCGTATGAGAACACCACACAGCCAATGAGAGTAAGAGAACAAAACACTATAAAAGAAAGCTGACAGCCGTGTTCGGCAGTCAGTTTTGCCACAGATTAAAAAGGCCAGGGAGAGGAGAACAAAGGAGAAGTGGTGAGCGGCAACGCACTTATATTATATTCACGTATCGTATATAAACATTATTCATATTACCATCGTGTATCTACATCATAATACATAAGGGTTCAACACCTGAGTGCTTCCACTACACTAACAAAAAAATATTTTTAAGGACAGTCAGGAAGAGTGACATCAGTCATTATGAATTAGAATTAGGTGCAGAATTTAGGGCTTTAAAAAATCGGGACTTTTCCACGTACCTTTGTCCTTCAAGTCCTCCGAGAAATGTAAGTGCATTTGTAGTAAATCACGAGCCGAACCATAAAAGGGTCGAAGTATTATGTGAGAAATGATAAAGTCGCCAGAGTCTATTCACAGCACAAGGCATAAAAATTTTCAGAAAAAAATTACTACGCACAAATGAGCGCTTTACAGACAGCTTGAAAAGGATAAACCTGAGGCTAAAGCCATTGTTAGTGCTGTAACTTCAATACATTATAGACTTCAATTTGACTCGGGATTCAAAACAGCCTAACTGACCTAACTGACTCCTGTTATAAATCCACTTGGTTTAATTCCAATACCACAATTGAATACGAGATCCATTCTTCAAAAAAAAAAAACAAATGACACATGATCGTTTTTACAAAGCGTATTAAAAAAATTTATTAGTAAAAAAATTTACACAAAAATAACAAAAGAAAATCAGTGGAACTACAATTTGGGAATCAATTAAGTATTGGAAATGATCAAAACCATTGAAAACTAAGGCTTTAACTTAAGGAAATTATAAAGCTGTTGTGATCATTTCAAAAAAAAAAAAGTTGAAAGAAAGCAGCGTGCCGACAAAAAGACGACGAACAAAAAGAAGCAAAATTAAAAACTAAAAATGTATAGAACGGAAAAGCTTTTTAAATTTTAAACACAATACGGTACATTTTGTGTTCTTTACGGTACTTATGTTTAAAATATATTTTAATTTTTTTTTCCGTTATACAATGACTTATTTGCATATGAATTAAAAAAAAGTGAAGCATTCATATAGAGAAACTGAGAGACTGAATCACATCAAAAGGATTGAGTGTAAGTTAAAAGGACGAGCATTGATTTTAGGCGCTAGATAGTAAAGAGTGTATAGGGTTTAGTCGTAATCTGCTAAACAGTCAATAAAGGGAGTTTTGCTAACGGATCGGCAATAGAACAAATCATTTCAGCTTTACGCCACACGCCTCTAGGATTGTCGCCATGACGGTGCGCCGAAAATGCGTAAACTCTAACTCCAAATTGATTTTAGCGCTGATGTTGCGTAAGCGCAACGACGCGTGCACAAAGATGGGCAATAATGGTAGGACGAAACAGTAGACTGTCGTCAATGCACACGACAAACAAGTAATGATGTAGTAGGCGCAGCACAGAAGGACAACGCCGGCAGCGTAGGGATGCACAGTGCAAAACTGAAAATAAGGCGGTTTGAATGAGAAATGTTTAAACACAGTTAAAAGGTATGCCGCACAAAAGAAGACAAAAAAGATTTCCACAAAAAAAATGCATTAAACCCATACAATATTTTTTTTTAAATGCGACCACAACTATATTTTTCTTTAAAAACACTGAGACTTTACGCTGTAGGACTTAAAAACGCAATTTCATACAATGAATTATTTTACTAAAAGTGCACTGTTAAAAATAAAAGAGAAAAAAATCAAGCATAGTTTTTTAAAAAATCCGAAAAACAGTGCGCCGGCATAAAGGGTCTTTACTATTTAAAAAAATAAATTTTTGTTAAGGCATTGTGGTCCATGTAAAAATATGTTTTTGGGGTTTTTTAAAAAGCATTGTTATATTTAAACTTTGAAATCACATTTGTAAGTCTCAAGGAGGAGTGGTCGAAAAAAACCTTGCCTTCATATTTGCCATATAAAGCTGACAAGAAAACAAACAGCCAGACGCATAAATTAAAACCATTTTCTTTTTCAAAACTTAATTGAATTGACCAAATAATTACTTACATCACCCAAGAATCATCGACTGTTAACACAAAAAATAAAGTATAAATATACTTATAAATAAATTGTATTAATAAAAACTGACAGTACGACAGCAAAAATAATACTAAAATATTATATTTCATCCACATTAACAAGTAAATGTACTTAGCCAAATAATAAAAAAAAACCTCTTTCACTTGAGTATTATCCGTTACGTAGAGAGCGGCAAGGGCTAGCGCTACACCGACTGCGCCCAGTCCCAAGAAGACGTTCTGTCCCAGGTAACAGCTGGTAAAGAAAATAAGGATAGCGTACAGGATAAAATAATTTGTTTGAAAGTAGAGGAAATTTGTCACGACGCGTTTGTTCCATTTTGGCAGGTCATTAAAGGCCGGCAGCTAAAAGTAAAAACATTTTGGTCATCTTATACTTAACTTGAAAATTGAAGCTAAAGGCCAATGTGGACAAAGAGAATGCTCTGCCCAAATATGGCGCAGCAGCCACGAAAAAGAATGCGTTTATAAAAAAACCAAAAATTTTTTGTTTATCTCAATTATATTGAGAAAATCAACTTTTGACTGAAAGTCGTACGTAAACTTCATTAAACAATGTTCTTGTATAGTCCCGTCAAATCAAAGTTGAAAACCGATTATACTTTAATGTCTAGTAATGATTGGGCGTCAAAAAAACCACATCAGTGGTAAATCTTAAAAAATGATATTGTCCGTTCGGAATTTTTTTCCGGCATATGAGGGCTGTGTTAAGAGTTGTCCTGACTGGAAAGAATTTTCAAGGAAAAAAATTAAAATTAGGTAAAAAATCCAAAAATATGTAAATTTTCAACAGCGAACAATCGCTGCAGGGCGTATGGGTTCAAAAAATTGCAAAAATGAAAAATGAAATGTACAGACCACAAAAAGTGGTTATTCATTTCACTGCACAGAAATTTCACTACCCACTCAAAAAAAAACAAAAGAAAGATGAAACTACTTTAAATTTTAAAGTTGGAAGTTCTGAAGTTGATTAATTCTTTTCCAAATTAACTAAACTTCTCTTTAACTTCAAAAATTTTGTAGTACAAGCAACAGTAATCTTCATAAATATAAAAACTGAAACAAAAGTTTGAATGAATCAAAAGCAGTTAGAATGTATAAAGGAATGTTGCAGTAAAATTTTAAGTTAGTTCAACCCAACCTCAAAACGAGCATCGGTGGCAAAGTCGCCCATTGTACGGAACGGCGCGAATTGAACACGTTCAGTTAAAACAAAATTTTCCTGGCTCATATCGTCTTCTGAATGGGAAACTGAAAATAATATCGATAATCAAATAGAAATCAAATAAAAATCAAATAGTGCAGGCGCAAAAAAAAACAATTTATACAAGCAGCGCTGACAGCGAATGTTTAAAAATTTATCATTTCATTTGAATGAGAAAGTCTTCCAAACATAGAAAGTTTTTTTTGGATGCAATTTGGATAACTTTGGCCTCAGAAAACAATATTTGCAAAATGTATCTATTTGATTAATAGAATCAGGGAAGAGTTTGTTGTTTTCGCAAAAAAATTTTGAAAAAATAAAAATATTTAACATTTTTTGGACAAAACGCAACAAAAATTTTAAATAAATTTTTCTGCGTTTCAAAACAAAAATTTTGAGCGTCAAAAAAGTGTACTGTAGTTTTATATTGTACAGTAAATAAAAAAATACGTTTGATTCTGTGGATCAGGTAGACAAAAATTTGGATTCATTTTGATTCCGAATTCTAATTGAATAAAAACTTTACAACACTGTCAAAAAAGAACTCCTTTTAAATACGTGCTTGTATGCTTGATACCGGTATATTTTATTTGTTGTAGTATATATGACGCATTCCAAAACAAGTAAAATAGCAACAAGGGCAAAACGCAAAGTCAAAAATCAAAACAAAATTTAATAAATACATTCCAGAAGTTTTTGTCCTTGAAAACCAAAGGTCCACATTGACTAGTAAATTCTGCAAAAGATAACACAGCTTTTATACTCGGGGGTATAAATCTTGCAGCTTTTATACAGGGGAGTACAAACTAGATATTAACATCACCAAAGTACCCATAAATGTTCTTTTCCTTAAAAACCCAAGGTCTACATTGCCTATATAATTCTGCAAGAAACATGGCTCTTTTGCAGTTTTCTATACATCGGCTTTCCTAAGCAAACTAGGCAGAAAATATCTTTAAATTTCCAAAAAATAAAATTGTTTTATAAAATATTGAAGTATTACAGTAATCGGAGTCTTTTACTCTATTAACAACGACTGTGGCTACAGCCCGAGCGGTGGTCTTTAAAAATGAGCGAGCTGCAAATTCCATTACGCTTTTGTGGTCGAACTGAACTTTGCCAATTGCTTTTGCTCAATTTCCTGTTAACAGTCATTTAACGAAATTGTGTTTGGCGTTTTGCCCAGCTATATTTCCAGGGATCAATAAATCATAGAATTACTATATTATGGATTGTAGAAACAAATCTGCAGGCTCCTCGTTTAAATACGTCTATGTGGGATTTACAATTAGCGAAAAACGCAAAAGGAATATGAAATATGCTTTCTGAAAGATTGAAATTGTTTGGGATATGAAACAAATATTGGTTGGCGGCCATCGCTTGTCTACAGTACTAAACCCTTGATAAATTTCACTTACGGTATTCTAATTTTGACATGCAAGCTTTGCTTCCTACATCAATGGGTAGGTCCAAAAATATTTTAGTATAAAACTAAAAACACGAAGCAGGAGCAATGTGCTGCGTTAATAACAACTCTAAAAAATTTCGCTTTGTTGGTCTAGATTATTTTCAGTAATAAATTTTTTTGACTCATAAAGATTCTTAGTTTTGGCCCGACCCCTTTATTATTTTTTGTTGATTTTGTTCTTACCAGAGAGAAACACCAGTTTTACACCATTTTATTATTGTCGGCGTGATGCAAAAAAAGTGTTGTCTAAAATATATTTTACACCAAAACACGGGCAACAAGATGAATTCAAAAGTTTGCATCATCTTATTCAGTGATGGGTAATGGTTCATTAACCCTCTTAGTTTCTAACGCTATTTTCACGTTGTCTCACGACAAAGAAAAAAAAATAGCGTATCAAAACGAGAGGGTTAATGAACCATTACCCATGACTGATCTTATTCCATTTTTATGCATCCTTCAGCGTTTTATGTCTTTCGGAGTGTATTGCAAAAGTTTTTCGAATTGGAAATCATGTGCACTTCAAAAGCTTTTCAAGAGAGGAATATGTGTTTATGAACAAATAATAATTCTTTGTCTAAATTATGAAGGAAATCAATATAAGCAATTGTACATATATGAATATGTATTGAGGCAAAATTCCATTAAAGCCAGAAACAAATGACAAAAGACATTTTTAATCGATTCGCCATTGCTGGAGGAAGTAAAAAAAATAAACCGATTGCACTTTATAAGTACTTTAATACTTTTTTGTTGTTAAACGAATGGACAGACTCGAGTAATTCTCGTATGAGCTCATTTAATAGCTGAAAAATCAAAAACGTTCAGATTTCTCAAAAGGCTTTTTACATTTTTTCGTTTGGCAATATACCATAGTACCGTAAATAGAGAAATTTACGATACTAGGACTTTAACACAATTTCTTGTCATGAAGTCATAGATAAGCAATGATCTGTTCATTTATGTGATATGGCTCGAAAATAACTTGTGAGTTATGGTCTTTTCAGGCGAATTCTTTAAAAACTTAAATATTTGAAGAATTGGCTTATTTGAATTGGATTTTGAAAAATTGTCCTAGAGCCGGTCTTATGTTATGGGGCTGTTTTTTTGACCCCTAATTAACTGGGAGTTAAATCAAGTATTTTTTTTGACTGTCATTTCGCACATTCCTAATAAATTATTTTGAATCAGAATAATCACGCATGCAGTTGAAGCCATACTTTCAGACTAACAGTGTGGCTCAACATCACTGGTTCTTTATGTCTCACAATCTAGGATTTTAATATTGGTTCATAAAATACCAATGAAAATTGCTTACACTTTTGAGTAAAACATTGGTTTGGTATTTCTAAAAAATGTTGGAACATTCCAAAAATGTCTCAATTTTTGTGCTTTTTTTTTTTACTATTTCAATATTTGCCATATTTCAGAAAGTTAGACACAGGGTAGAGAGTCAAGTGTGTGTACAATGCACATTGTGCATCTACCATTTGAATTGTACGCAGACAAAAAAAACGTCGAACAAAAAACGTCAGCAATTTTATAAAATATTGTTTCAAATTTTTATTGTGATAAAAATGTTTGGCGTTGTGCCCAAAAATTTCTTTTAATTTTTTTCTCTGACTTTGCCGGCAAAATCAATTTTTTCTTCGTTTAATTCCATTTCTGTACACAATTTTTGACGGGTCGACACAGAGATTTGTAATCAAATTGTTATAATCTAACAGAAAATCTCCGTCAGCTGCTAAATTTGCTGCTAACAGTTTTATATTTTTTGCATTGCCTTTTAATAATTGTCTACGCTGTCTTCCTTTAAATGTTAAGCCAAGGACAAATGTTTTGCAGGGATTTTGAGACGATTGCAGTTAACCAGACTTTTTGGCGTAGCTGGTACTATGCTTAATACTTCATTCGTCTTATTATTTTTGTTAAACTTTTATTTTGTGCAAAAGCGTCGGTGGGATATATCCATAGTATTTTTAAAGTTTTTGCCGGGCTGAAGTTTTGCTGGTTTTTATTTTAATGAATATATTAACCAAGTTTTAATTTTTACTTTATTTCTATTTAGGAAACCCTTTACCTCTACTATAGTCTATTCGGAAATTTAATTCCGTCATAAGTACAATGAGTGTTGTCCTGACCGGAAAGCTTTTTAAAATTGGAAATGAACAGACCATAGTTTGTTTTTTAAATTTTATTTTCAAACTTTTAAAAATTTAAAAAAAAATTTTCTGCTCAGAACAACTCTTATTGTTCTCATACTAAAAAAATAGTAGTTATAAAACTTGTTGTCCGCTCACAAAAAAACTTTGAAGTAGGAGAATTACAAAGACGAGTCTCAAATTGCCATTTTATATAACATTTTCATTTTTGAATGAACTGAAAACATACAGTCATTAAGTCTTGACATGTTTTTTTACAAGCAAATTGTAACATGTATTTTCAACTACTATCACGCCGTTATCAGAACCAGCCGCAGTGTCCACAGTGTTAGAGAATGTCAATTTTGCTAGAATTTTTTTGTTTTTCTTGTTTTTGCCGGACCGCCTTCGTTTTCAGCCTTTTTCTCTTTATTACTAATTGGTGTTGGGCTGTTGGTGGTAATGTTACATTTATTGAAATTTAATTTTTCTTTCGATTTCTAATTTTTTTGTTTCGTTTTCAATAAAAATTTTCAACGGCAAAATTGTCACATTGTTGCTGTGTGATGCGCTTTTTGCTAATTTTTTTTTCCTTTTTTTCAAATTACTCTTTTCCCCGTTAATGTGGTAATGAGTTTGAGCTGATTGATACGTTTCTCGATCTAATGTTTTTCTCTGAGCGTTTATTACCGTTGCGTAGTGCAACTTTTTTTCTTTGCGAGAATAATTTTGACGCGTTAAAAAATGTTTTTTCTAAAATGTATTTTTTATATTTCAAAAAGTATAAAAAATTTATATCGAAATTTTTTTTATCCAATAAATTTTGTTTTTATATTTTATTGGATTAATAGAAGGGATAAATGCTTTGTTTTCTTTTTCTATGTTCAGGCATTGTACAGTCGATTTTTATCTGCTCGACGATTTTTTCCGTCGATAAATTGTTAATCCAAATTTGCTTATTCACTTAAATTTGCCTATTTTTTTGCAACCTTGATTGATTAAACGCTGCTTTTTCAGTTTTTGTGCTTAAAATAGTAAGCGGGAACTGTGGGATCTTGCGCTTAAACCTTTAAAAACTAGTTTTTTGATGATTTAATCTTAGTAACTCGATTGTCGGGCAATTTTAATCATTAATTTCTCCTCCTATTATTGAAATTACTTAAGACTAAGAGGGCTAACTACTACTAAATTATTCAATTACCTGTAAGCAGATCGGAACGACCTTAACTTCCTCCTCCCGTAAATCAAATTAAAGTAAAAACAGATTTTACAAAAAAACGGCAAAATTTTGATTTTGAAATTAGATTTGCGTCTTTTCGTCTGTACTGATTTGGCTGCAAATAATTTGTTTGAAATAGTTAAATTGCGTTTCTACTATTTTTTTTTGTTTTTTTTTCACATACTGCTAGGTTGTTTTTCTCTTATGCCGGTTATTTAATTCATGGTTTAGACAATACTGGTGCTGATGTCTGCACAAATATTGTTTTGTTCTTATTTATCTTTTAATTATAAAAATTTCTTTTCAGATAAGTATAAATTATTTAATTAAAATAATAAATGACTACTCAAGGTGGTGTAAAGAACCGCCGGATTTCTCTAGGCTCACCAAAGGACTTGAAAGAGGTTCACTTCTTCGACGATGAGGAGATTCCGGACGTTCCACCGAACGGTGCTCGCGTCAAAGTCAGTGTTTTCAGTTGACAAAACTTTTTTAAATTGTTTTACGTTATAGATTTGCTACGCTGGCGTTTGTTTGACAGACAAAGAAATCACCAACACAAAACAGGCGCGAACCACAAATGGCGTGAAGGACACCAGCCTGTTTCCAGGTTTGGGTCATTTCTTTTTTTTTGGGTTGAAAAATTTAAATAAAAATTATAAGTATTGTCATTTTGGTCAAGTTTTTTTGAACCGTATTTGTTTAAATATTTAACGATTTGAGAGTGAAACATCATATTTCGCCTTTCTGATTTTACTCCCGGGAATTTTGTAATTTTTTTTGGAATGGTTTTAGCCATTTTTGTTGTTTTTTTCTGTTAAAAATTTAGCGTCTTTTGAGCCAAGCAGGGCATTTTCTTTTAGAAAATGTTCAATTCAATGTATTTGATACCAATGTTGTAAGATAAGTCGAAAAATTTTGGCTTTTAACCGAAACTGTATCATTTGAAATTTTAGTTGATTTGTCTGAAATAAGGTGTAGTCCATTTACCAGTATCAAGATCGTCAAGTCACAAATTTAGATTGAAAGGAAGTGTGATTGAAAGGTCTTTTTAATTTCTATTATAGTTCCTGTTTGTGCAAAAAAATGTAAAAGTTCTCCTACCTTTTTTGCGTTTTGTGCTTTTTGTAAATTTTTAACGAAATTTTCAAAATAATAACTGATGAAAAATAAATCGTGGTAAAACACAAACCATTTTTTACTAATATCGAATGATAAAAGTGGTGACTATATTTAATTTTTTGCTTCAGTAATTTTAATTTTATCCTGACAAATTTGTTATTTTGGTTATGGCTTTATTCAAAAGACTAATAAATTATGTTTAATGAGCATAGACGGCAGTACGCAGACATCGTTTTTTTATTAGCAGCTCTACTCGCAGAGCCGTATCATACCGGTTTTAAATTATTTTTCTTTTTCTATGCTTTTTCAAATATTATTTTTTGCCATTTTTGAAGGGCGCCTTTTCAGGCTACGAAGTGTCCGGTGTTGTGGAATCGTTTGGAACGGAATGCTCACCGGCGGAGTATTCGTTGAGTGTCGGGGATAAAGTTATTGTTTGGCCGACCGACGAGATGTGCCAACACGGCTACGCCGACTACGTCTCTGTGCCCAAGCTTTCGCTTTTGATCAAAATTCCCGAAACACTTTCGATGCACGTCGCGTCGATTTTGCCAGCCGGCGCTACTTGGGCGCTATCCGCTGTCGTACATGTAAATTTTTTTGCGCTTTGAGACTACACAGCAGACATTTTGGTTCCTACACTTTTTATATACATGTATATTGCAAAAGGGAAACTTGGGCCTATTTTGGAGACCGGCCGAGACCAAATTTAAAACTAATTTCAGATCAAAACTTCAAGGGCTTTCGAATGGTATATGTCTCATTTTGAAGTTCCATACTCCCTTGGTCTTTTCCGTAAGCCCAAATCTTGTATTCAGTACAAATTGTTTTAAAAAATGTTGTCTTTAAAAAAAAAAGTTGGGAAAAAGGTTGGAACATTTCTACCAATCTGTTGGATACATGCAAGAGCAGCATGCACAATTTTGTGAGGCAATTGTAATGAATAAGCAAGTCGAGAAGTTTTTCTCAATTTGAGCCATATTGGTTTACTATTTTTAGACATTATGCAGAACATTAAATTTAATAAACTTGATTGTGCGTTGAAAGTTATTTTGTTAAAAATTTAACCGGGCTTAAAAAATTGCAATGATTTTTTGACGAAGTATATTAAAAAAATATAAAAGCGGGATTATGGGATGTTTTAAGGGGAAATATCTACAATTTCTTTTGGTTTTTTATTTTTGGGAAATGGCCATTTTCCAATTACTTTGAATGACCTTTTAAAAAATACAAATATAATTTTTTACTCAGTCATAAGACATGAGTTAGTTTTTTCTTGGTGCTGCCCATTTTTTTCTGACTGCAAAAACCCTAATCTTCTTTTTATTTTTTTAGGCCAGACCCGTTGTTGAAGCGCTAACGGCGTCGAAAGGCTTTTGCAATATTTTGATTGTTGGCGCCGGCGGCCTGGGCTTGTGGCTATTAAAGCTGGCCAAGCATTTTCTGGCCGGAGCACAGCAAGAGGATCGCAAAATCAAGATTATGGTTGCAGACAGCAAAGAAGAGCGCCTATGTTTAGCGGAACGCAACGGCGCCGACTTTGTCGTGCATTGGGATGATTCGGGTAAGTCCTCTGTTTTCTTTTTTTATGAATGTTGATATACTTTGGGTTTTTAGAGTTCGAAGAGTACTTGATTATGCGCACAAAGGATGTGGCGCGAACCGGCGTACAAATCGTATTCGACTTTGTTACTTCTCCGCGCACCGTTACTCGCTCGTTGAAATGCCTAGCTGAGGTTTGTTATTATTTTGCTCGGTTTTAATTGCGTGAAATGGATTTTTGGCATTCATTTTTCTTTTCTCTTTATCAGACAAAGTATTTTTGACCAATTGGGTTTTTGGAAAGATTAAATTGGTATTTTGAATTTTTCTAAAACATTAATAAAGTGAGTCTTTATTTATTAAAAGTATAAATTAATTTACGTTTAAAATATAAACTCAACCATACCACAATTGATAACACAAATAATACAAAGATATACATAATAATTAGGCAAATCTTTCCTGTAGTGGAAAGAGAATATTGCTTAAATTGACGAAGAACAAAAATAGATATACATACTTGCTTTTTTTTTAACTGATTAAATAGAGGATTTATTATTTTACCTATTTAACCTCACGTCTTTAGCATTATTATTGAATGAATCTGAATAATAATTCCCATATTTTTTATTTTAGCTCATAGATATGCTGTCTGTATGCTATCGTATTTCCTGTGTTTCTAGTTTTTTGATATTCCTATTTTATTTTCCATAGTATTATGCTTAAAAACTGAGTTCTCTCTCTTGGGCTTTTATGCTTTAATAGCGCGATTTATTACTAATTCGAGTTTGTATTGCACAAAAAATTGAAAAAAATAAGTCTTTCAATAGTCAAAAGAGTAAATAACCAGTTTGCGACTGTCGGTTTAAGGGACTTTGAAGTCTAGGCAGTCTCATAAAACGGGGAAACCTGCTTTTAATGCATGCCATATATTGGCATCTTTAGATAAATAAACCGTAGCTTTAAGGAATTCCTTTTTTCTCAATTAAGATACCTTGTTAATTAGAAGTAATTTTGCTCATTTTTCAGGGAGGTGTTCTTTTTGTCGGTGGACTGTCGGGATTGGACGTCCAATTGCCCATCAAGCTTGTGGCCAAAAATCGATTGGCCATCATGGGAGTGTCGCGCGGCTCCATTGACCAGTTAAAGAGTTTGGTCAGCCTAATATCCGACGGCCAAATCGACGCACCCGACTACCGTGTCTACCCAGTCAATCAAGCGTCGCAGGTAAGAGAAAAACTTGTCTGACATTCAAAATATGTCAGGCTCATTCTGCTTCCATTTTAGGTATTAAAACAATTGAGCATGTCGGAATTGGAAGGCCGCGCCATTCTCGAAGTCTGCGACCCGCTGACTGCGCTCATTAATCCAATGGAAGGCGCCGACAAAAAGGAGTAATTTAAAGCAACGCACAACAAAGCAGCATTTTGACATTTATAACACGACAAGTCGATTCTATAGTCTGAAAAAATTATTTTTTTGTTCGCTTTTTCTATAATATTTTTTAATAGTAAATATCGTCAAAGCCATTCTTATTTTTTATTCACGCGTAAATTGTAAATAAGAATTTCTAGTAAATAAAATTATGTTTTATTTTATTGTTGTGTGTTGCTGATGCATGTGTTTTGCTTCTTTTGGCTCAATTACTTTTTAGAGATTAACCGTGGGGAACCAAGCTTTTTGTTGCAGTACCAAAACTAAGCTTTTTATGCGGTTTTGCAGCAATTATTTAATTTCTTAGCCTAATTTATTACTTCATGAAAAATTGGCTTACAAAAGTTTACACTATTCGTAATGAAAATGACAGAAATCCCACTAACTAATATCCATCAGTTTCAAAAATAAGTCTATGTGGTTTCTTTTTTGAGGCTTCAACAATTGGCCGACTCATTTGACAATGATTTTGGAATCAAAAGGATAGTTTTAATGTCTCTATAGATAAAGCTTTAAATGTTTTTAAGATCATAAGATCACCTTGCGTGAAAACGATTAAGTGATTCATAATTTTAGTGTGAAGCCATATGAACTCAAACGAAAGCTAGGCTATATACTAAATATTAATTTAATTTGCATTAAAAATTTCGTTTTGCGGCAGTATCGTCGAATTACAAACCATTGCTATCCTGTTTATAATATATTTTTATTTATAATAAAAATTATTATAAAATTTTGAGCAAATTACAAAAAAAAAAATCAAAAATTAGGCAAAAAGGAATGTGCAAAAAAAAAAATTAAACTAAATGAATGAAAAGGTTATTTATATTATTATAGCCAATTTAGGTAAAAGTAAATCCAGAAATCTTGTATGTTCTATAAACTTTTTCAATGGCGTTGGCGTATGCGGCTGTCCGCAGGTCTAGTCCCAAATTGTACTTTTGCGCTGTGCGGATAATCGCCTGGCCGGAACGCACCATTGTGTACTCAAGTCCAGAGTGGACAATGTCCTTCTCGCTGGCGCCGGCAATGCGCTCGTTGAAGGCGTTTGATGGCGATACTTGAATTTCTCGGCCGAAAACGCGTTCAAGCGACTCCTGGACTGAGCCTGTAACGTTCATGTGTGTAAATAAAATTTATAGAAACAATTAGCATCAAAGTTTTAGGAGTTTTTAGAAATTGGTTAAAACACTTAAATAAGTTGTAGCAGAGGGTTACCAACATTTGGATAATTAATCTTTCCAATTTCCAACGCTATTTTTTGTTGTCTCATGTTAGAAAAAAATAGCATTAAAATGAAAGACAATGGTTTGTTTAAATCAAGGATAGCAGAGGCTAGGTAAGTCAACATAAACTACGTTTTTCAATTTTGCTATGTCTGAAATTCTTACGCCTACCAATTTGTTAAAAAAAAAAGGTAAAAAGAAAAAACAATTTTTAACCGTCAATTTTAAGCAGAAAAAAGTCAAAATACACACATTGGCTTTTCACTTCCTCCCTTTTACCACCAAAAAAATAAGTTACCCAAAAGCAAGAAGTTCGAGTCGCGCTCGTACTTGAATGTCAAACGTCCAAAACTGACGTGGTTCAAGTTTTTCAACCACTCAAAGAACGAGACAGTCACACCACCGCTGTTGACGAACATGTCCGGCACATATCAAACAGTCGCCACGAGCCAACAAAATCTTGTCGGCCGCTGGCGTCATTGGGCCGTTCGCCGCCTCCGCAATAATCTAAAAATTGTTAAAACGTTTGAGTGGAAATCATTTTGTTAAGCCACTAAAAATTTTTTTAGCGTTATTGTATAAGACTGGCCCGACCCACCAAAAAATGATTAATTAAAATATGATGAGGAGCAATTATGACGGAGCGTGAGCTGAGTTTAAGTGCGGGATATAACCAAGTAAGTATAGACGCGCGCTGTATTAGGGTCGCAAGTAAGCCTTTTCTTAATGAATGTACTGCATGAGGCCTTGCTTTCTCAATCTCAATGTTTCTTGCCTTTGCTCTTTAATTTTCATATTGACCTATTATTTTAGTGTTACATTTAAACAACCAAAAAAAAATGTAAAGACCTTGGCCTGACGCGATGAGCGTGTCCTTGTGAATGACTTTTTCGCAGGCGGCCGGCACAAGAATGTCACACTTTTCAAAGATGAGATCGGTGTGTTTGTCAAATGACTTGGCACCGGGGAATCCCTTGATGGTGCCATTTGCAATTTTGTAGTCTTCCAACTCCTTGGGGTGAATTCCGTTGGGGTTGTAGATGGCACAGTCGTGCTCTTGGATGCCGACGCAAATCGCTTTGTCGCGGTGGAAATAGCGCATTGTGTGCAGACCGACATTGCCTAAACGAGGACTTATATGATAGAGAAAAGAATAATAAAGTTAAAAAACAAACCGAATCCTTGTACAATAAAGGTTTTTCCTTCGAAGCCAGTAGTGAGACCAATCTTTTTCATGTACTCCTCGTTGTTCACAAACACGCCGAGACCCTTCCACACACCTCGACCGGTGGCGGAGACACGACCGTGGATGCCACCCGCATGAATCGGCTTACCTGAAACAAATCATGGGTAAATTTATTGAATCGCAAAAGCAAAAGTCCGTCAAGCTATGCATAGTTATACAAACCTGTAATCAAGCAGACGCATCCCTGTCCAAATGTCCAATGGTCTGCGCGTATGTGTCGGCAATCCAAGCCATTTCACGTTCTCCAGTTCCCATGTCAGGAGCAGGAACGTCGACGCCCGGCCCCAGAAAGCCCTTCTTCGAAACTCAATGGCTATACGACGCGTAATTTTCTCGATTTCATAGTCCGAGTACTGTCGGGGATCAATTTTCACCTAAATATTGACAGAAAAAATGAATTGCATTGTCGATGGACAAAAAAAAAGACATACTCCGCCCTTAGCGCCGCCAAACGGTACGTCCACGACCGCGCACTTGTAGGTCATCAGCGCAGAAAGTGCCTTAACCTCATCCTCGCAAACGTCCAAGAGTAGCGAATACCGCCTTTGGTCGGAGTCCTGTGCTCGGAGTGTTGGGCGCGCCAAGCCTCAATGATTTCGTATTGGCCATTGTCACGGCGAATCGGAAAAGTGATGTACAACACCTTGTTGACTGGCTTAATGGCCGAGAGAATTCCTCGGACAATGTTTTGCTTCGCCTCAGTCGTTTTGAAGCTGGTCGACGCCGGGTTGTACTCCTCAACAAATTTGCGCTCAATCACTGTCGCTCCCTTGTTAAAGTAGTAATCGACCATTTAAAAAGTAAAAGGTTATAAAAGGAAAAATTGTTTGGCGTTGCGAATGTGAGCTTAAGGAAAATGATAAAATGTTCAAAGTTATCTTTTAAGGCCTTAATCGTATGTCAAAATTAATGAATAACTTATAAAAAAAGACTTTAAGTTAAATCAATTCAAGAAAAAAAACTAAGCTCTAAAAATTACATAAAAAAGTTTTGATTTAAATTTTTAATAAGAAAAATTCTTAAAAAACACAATGAAAAAAAAAGTAAAATTAAAATATTCTAGCGACAATAGCCATTACTTTGACCAATATTTTTATCTTTTTCATTGCTGAAAGAACCCTTAAAAAAAGCCAAATTTTAACGGCCAAGCGTTGCCTACAATCTTTATCTGCTCCTTTTCCCATGTATGTTCCAAAAAAAACGTTAAATTTTATGTTCATTTTTCATCTTTTTAAATTTTATTTTTTTTAAATCAAGCTCAATTTCTCCTCCTAAAAAGCCATGCTTAAAGGATTTGCGCCACTCACAGCAGTATTTTACAAGGAAAATGAAATATTAATAAAAAAATTTTCTTTTAGTTAGTTCACTTTTATTCTCTTTTTATGACTATTGTTTTTATGTGCACTGTAGCGGCCCTCTTCTGTTCGACCAACTTTTGGAAAATTTGAAAATATTGTTCTGAATGACGAAAAGCCCTTTAAGTTCAATATTAATCTAATATTAACTAGAACTAAATGCCAAGAAAAATAGTGGTTCAGTTGCCTTAAAAACTTAATCAATTTTCCACTGCTTCCGAACTTTTTGAAGTCATTTTCTGCTGATGCAAAATTTTGTTTAGTTGTGTTAAGTGAAATGAAAGTCAATATCGAAAAACAATTGAAGACAAACTTTAAAGAAGGACGGATTGACTTGCTCGTCCATGGGCTTGCCCGAGTCTACAACCTGATCATGAGCGCCAAGACTTGGAGCCGAATATGTGCGAACGCTGACCAACTTCAGCGTCGGAGCACTGCGCGCTCGTGCCAAAACCGAAAGCATATTCTAACCGCTCTAAAAATTGAATAAATGTAATATAAAAGATTAAAACGACCTTTGCAGGTGCTAACAAATTAATATTTCGCAAAAAGAACCAATTCTGAACTTTTTGAGTCAAAAATAATGAAAGAGGAAGGAATGCGCACTGAATCACGTGTAATAAAAATTGCATTTTCAAATTAACATCATTTTAATTTTTTAGACGAAACCAAAAATGGAAATGGATAAAGCTCAAAGTTTAATCTCTTATCTCTTATTTAATGGCTTTTCTTTATTGGATGGAGGAGGATAAGCGAAAAAGGGGTTGAAGACCTTCTGCTTTTCGCCTAAGACAAAGGCTTAGGCGAAGGGCAGAAGGCTTGGGGCAAAAAAAGCTAGCCTTTGTATAAGAATATAGACTAAACTCTAGTTCTATTCACTAGATTGGAGATACGACGAAAATTTCATGATAGTTAAAAATTTGGGAGTTTTTTGGGAGAGAGAACAGGGTTTAACCCACAGGTTAAAGCATATAAAAAAAATTCGAAAAACACAAAAATAATTTGATGCACTAAAATTTTTTTCCGCCAACCAAAAACTAAAAAGTAAAACAGAAAATGCGAATGTAAAAATCAATTTTCTGCTGAAAATCACTTATAAGCAAAAACCCAACACGCACACGCACACAAACACAGTCACTCAAGCTCTACAATTGCCGCGACGGTATTTATACATTTGTGATATTCTCACGAAGCAAAAAAATGAAATATAAACAAAATGGGAGAAACAATTGGCTTTGATTTGGAAAAATACCTTTTCATCTTCCCTTTAGTTTGATGTAATCAAAAACTTGTTTCAGGGAACGTTTAAGAAACCCTCTTAAATCATTTGCGCAACGTATATAGAAATGACACACAACTTCTTTTTTACGTTTAAAGACGGCTGTAAAACACACAAAGAGAGATAAAAATGAATGAATTACATCACCAATTTGTGTTTTTTATCTTTAGTTTTTTTTTGTCTGAATAGGATGTTGAAGAAAGAAAACCCCCACGTGGTAGCTATAAAAAAAGATAAAGAGAAAAAATTTTTTTTCGAAAATTGAAGAACAAGGATGCATTCAAAAAAATTATTTGCAGTTGTGCAATTGCGTCTCATTTTTTCATCGCGACACCCCCTTTCAAAGCAAATTAACCAACTAAAATACCAACTACAATTTTTTTTTTACTCTTTCTTTCTCTCTCTTCCTCTTTCAAATTCATTGAATTAGTTGCACATACATTAAAAAATCACATTTTTTTTATTAAACTTATTTTTATCACAAACGCAATAATAAGTTGAACTTCAAAGGAAGACTTTGCCTTCCTTTATTACGAGCTGACGCAAGACGTGAAACGCTCAACAATAGTACACATTTAGCATGATGCAAATAAATTTGGTTTTGTTTCACCATTTTGATAACTGCTTTACAGAAATTGTGCATTCTTTTGAATTTTAAGCCAACTTTAATTTTGGGTCGAAATGGGGTGAAGGAATGGACGAGGAGAGGGGAAGAGGGCTGAGAGTGCGCATTTTAATTTAATTTAATTTTCTTAATTTCCGTCATATGACGCGACAAAAATAAGAATTACAATATAAAAAAAAATGTCAAATAATCATTTTTTTTAAATTTTTTCAGCAAAAATTTGTATAAAAATAATTGTCTTACAGTGGAATAGTGTTAGATGCAGGGTCAACCAAGAGTTGTAAATATACATACATAGTTGGCCGATTAATCTAAGTGATGGGCAGTAGTTCCGTTATAAAATTTATGAAACAGTACCCTAACTCCATTTAGATCATATTTCAGGGAGGGGGGGAGAGGGCTGGAAAAATTTTTATAAATTTTTAATTTTAGCGAAAATTTGTATAGAATTTGGAGCTGAAGGGAATTGAACCCTTGACTTCCCGCATGTGAAGCGAGCGTTCTACCCCTGAGCTACAGGCCCACGCTGAAGTACTATAACCAACTATCGGTCAAAAAGTTTCTATAACTCATAAAAAATTTTATAAACATTTAAATTTGCAATATTTTAAAATACCCAAATTAGAGTTTGAGTAAAAGCAAGTAATTTTGAACCAAAAATCAAAAAAGTGACACCTGAACTGTATTGAAGGTTTATTCCAGAAACGAATCTAGGATTTCTCAAACCATGACAACTACTACATAAGTCCATATTCATCAATTTTTTTGCAATACGGTCGAGAGCTGCCAATCAAACGGTGGAACGAAAAGAAAGAAAAAACTTTTGAAAAGAATTTTTTACGAAAAACCAAAACTGATGCAACAATTTTCCAATTTTCTCTCAAATTCCCCCCCCTACAAATGAATAATCATCATTCACGTAAAGAAACTACAATAAACTCAAATGGTGGGGGTAAAGTGGGAATCTCCAGCATGGTCTTAAAAAATTCATGTCAACGAAATGAAAAATTTCTACGATTAAAATCTACCAAACGTTTCGGTTTTTGTTTTTTTCAATACCATAAATTCTCTGATTGAATTCCGCTCTCAATTTGAACTTCTTCCTGTAATTAAACCTCTTTCTAGAACGTAGTTGAACAATAACAAAAAAAAACCTGAGTGTTCAATTAAAAGATTGACGGTATTTAAAAATTGGGTTATAAACCAACCTTGAAAAAAAATCAAAATATAAATTTGGCTACAGTAAAAACTTATTTTTTTTATGAAAGATGTCTAATTTAAAGTTTAGCACAATAATCGAGCTGTTTTTTTAAAGATGAAAAATTAAGTTACAGTAAGATTTAAATTTTTCATTTCAAATTCAAAATTCGAATTTAACCATCAATTTATATTTTTTTCGCTAACATTTCGAATTTAAGATCAATGAAAATGTAGCGAAAATTCTCAAAAATATAGCGTTCGAGAACACCGCAGAAAAATAATATAAAAGGGCAACATCAAAACAACACACTAAATAAACAAGCTGACAACCGTGTATTTTGAATCAGTCTTATGTCTTAGAAAAGGCATTCCAGCGATTGGTAGCTTGTAGTAGTTGCGCTCTTGTGGTGAACAATGGCGCGATATATAATTATTTATAGTGTTTAACATTACAATTATGATTAAAGTGAATGTAGTGGGACTCCGCTACACCATTGGCCGAAACAATATTATAACTAGTATTGGGGGTTCCACGTGAACAGCAGGTGAATGTGGTTCAGTCGATCCTAAGGTATCGGCTAATGCGGTTTGAATTGTGAATATTTTCTTCCCATCACATTACTATAATTTCTTCCCCACTCTTTCTTAAATTTCCTCCCACGCTACACTATAGAAGTAATCAATTTTTAATTTTCAAAAAGGTAATCTTATGGAAATTTTTAGCAAACATTTATAGTCTGTTCAGAAATTTCATTCCGTTATAAGAACAGTGAGGGTTGTCCAGACTGGAAAGCTTTTTCAAACAAAAAATTTAAATTTTGCCAAAAAAACTTTGAAAAATTTGGTAATTCTTCAAAAATACGCAAATTTTCAACAGCAAAAAATCGTTTTCAGGACGAGTGAATTCAAAAAAAAAAATCGGAAAAGAGTTTACGAGTTTTAGAGTCGAATTAAAGATTTAAAATAAATTTACAAATGCGCCAAAATTTTTGGCGTTATGTTGTGCCACACTTTATTTTTCCCAGTTTATTAAAAAATCTCACTTTGTTGTAATTTTTGGCAGGTTTTCTACCAAAGCATTATGGAATGTTGAACTTTGCGGAGCATAGTTTTTTTCTAACATTATTTTTGTTGCAACTATCGCTCAATAGTTGTCGAGTTTACCTTAGTTATGGTTTTCTAGCTTAAGTTTAATTGGCCAGGAGGTTTTGGTTTACAATAATTCAACATTCATTTTTCATTGTAAAAAGCTTAATTTTAACGAATGTTAATGAGAAAGATCGATTTTGATATAACATTTAAGGCATATTCAGTTCTTCACTGTTTTATAAATTTTTTATTATTTTTTTAGGAACTGAAGTTGGCACAATGGAAGAATATACTCGCGAGCCTTGGCATGTTTTTTTTAAATAACCGGTTTTTCTTTTTTAAGTTCAAAAAAATTTTCAGTCCCTACAGAATAGTAGACGATACGGGCAGCGCTTTCTCAATGGGTTTGGTCGGCGGCTCGATTTTCCACTCGTTCAATGGATTTCGCAATGTGGCAGCAAACCAAAAGCTACGCGGTATGGTGCGCGAAGTTCGCATCCGGAGTCCGTTAACAGGCGTTCAGTTTGCCGCCTGGGGTGGAATGTTCAGCGCAATCGATTGTTGTCTGGTGGCGTACAGAAAGAAGGTTATCTTTTGTTTGTTTTACCATTCTTTATTGCTGATTGTTTTGTTTGGGTTTTAGGAAGATCCATTAAATTCGATTGCTTCTGGTGCGTTGGCTGGCGCTTTTCTTGCAGGTTGGTATATTTTTCCGTATAATCTGCTTTTTTATTTTGTTCCTTTTGTATTAGAGTTAATTTTTAATGCCTATATAAGTCCTGCAACGGTTAGTTATTTATTGATTCCAAATTTTTGTCAAATTTGCAGTCATTTTTAGATATTTTTCGCTTAAAATAGTTTTCTGTTCAGGACCAACCAAATTGATTGTTCTTATACGGGATTGATTGTTTTGAACATCAACGGTTTTATGATTTGATTTAGCAGTTTAAACTTTTTAAATTTACAGTGCGCGCTGGTCCGGTTGTGATGGCGAGTTCAGCGGCGTTGGGAGGCGTGATTTTGGCGTTAATTGAAGGTGTCGGCCTGGTTATCCAAAGATATATGGGCGCGGCGATGCACGACCCCACACAACAACACGAATTGGAAGACCCAATGAACTTGCCTTCAAAGAAGGGTTAATTTTTTATTTTGTTTTGTTTGCCTTAACTTTTAAAAGTTTGAATAAAGTGGAGAAATTTATTTATAATCAATTTTAGGCTTATTTATTTTGAGTTTTATACAGTATTTGCAGGCAGTGAGATTCGAAGTCTGTGTTTAATAATTAAAAATTGAATAGAAAAGGTATTTAAATAATAGTGTGGCTTTAGCCAAAGGTGTTTTTACCTTGGGAATGGCTCAATTTATTTCTTGTTTTTGTGTACCATATTTCTATGTCTAACGTCAGACGGAAAAAAAATGGCATTGGTAATTGGGAGAGTTACGTAGCTTTTACACATCACTGCTTTTTACTTGAAATGTATGTTTTTCGTTTTAGGCAAATCAATAAAAAGTTTGAAGCTTTTTTTCGTAATCGTGAAATGAATTGTGAATCGATTTTTATACGTCATTTTGTTGGAATAGAACAGTCGCGGAGTCATTGTTTTTTTAACGCAATGCACCCGCAGGAAATGTTTTGCAGTAAATTTAAATGACCGAGTTTTTAGGGCCCAAGATATCTTTTTGCTTTGATCAAAATTTTTTGTGATTCGTATTCTCTTTGTTAAGGGAATGCTTTGGGGATGGGTTATTATCATTTTTTTGTGATGCCGTAAGGCCGAAGAACATTTTCTTGGTAATGTAGCTCTAAAGTGGGTTTGAAATTTTGCAAACTCCGTTTTAAATTTTTGTTTTGTTATTAAATATATTTGACGCCCAATATTTTACGATGTGAAATTTCAAAAATGATGTTTGGTTACGTTGCTGTGCCAATGTCAATTTCTTCGAATTCTATTCCTGTCTTCTCATCAAAAGAGACCTTGGACTTGAGGCTTCCCTTATTCTTTGTCAAACCATTGCTGTTACCATTGCCGTTCTGCGGCATTGAACTGATAATGTTATTGCTCTTAACGTTTGTGATTGACGCTGATGAAATTTCGCCAACACTGACAGAGCTTTGGAAATGTCGGGATTCCTGAGGAAATATTTGCCTTTTGACGTGCAGCATTTCGAATAGTATTTTGCGCAACTGAAAAAGGAAAATATTGAAATTAATAAGAAGAGAAATAAAGTAATTTAAAAAACAAGAATAGTCTTACAATATTGAAACTTATGTAACAAAAATACGCAGCGTTGGTTAGGCATACAAAGAGGACATTACAGTCCATATATATTGAGAAGAAGAAGAGTAAAAGGTAGCAATTAGGACATTTGCAATATTGGTTTTCGGATTGGATGGAATATGTTTATAAAATTAATTAATCTTTTAACACCTTTTAGTACCGGTAGTAGAATTGTTTAATACAACGTAGTCTAACTTCATGGTCTGATTTATAAAATTTCCTTAATTTTATTTATTGATCTGAGATTTTCTAAAGAGTGGCAACATAATTTTAATTCAACAATATTAATATTTCCTAATGGAGTCTTATTTTTTTCTGGTACGACCGGATTTAAATTAATAGTAATTGACAACACTGGTTGCTGTAAAAATACAATTAAGCATATATAACTTACTTCACGATCAATTCCGAAACTAATTAATGCGTCCAGCACTACTCGAATAAGAAGACAAATTCGAGTATACCCGATAATCTTTTGCATTTTATTGTAGTGAAGAAGGAAGAAGCAGCTGTTGGAAAAAATAAGAAAACCCGACTGTAGGGTATAAGGCAAATGGAAAATGGCGAACGTCGCCACATTCAACACCAATTTGAACAAGGGAAAACGGAAACGCTTCCTCATTGACAGTTGCTTTAAGCTAGCGCTGGAATGGGTTTTGGCGTGGTTTTTGTGCAATTGACTAGCAAAGAATTGCGCCCTCTTGATCAATATAACTAAAGATTAATAAATAACGGTAAAAGATTACTTTTTTTTTGAAAAATCACAGTAGTTTAAAATTATGCAATCTGTCACTAAAATCAGACTTCTATGCAATTTCTCACACATCTCTTATTTTTCTAAAAATAAATAGCCGAAGGACTTGGATTTTTTCTCTACACCGGTAAATTAGGTAGAGCGTAGTACGCTTACAGTATGAATTTTAAAAGTATAATATTTTTAAATTACAATATTCTAATATTTTGCTAATAAAAAACGAATTTATGTATAATATTTGCATTATATTCATAACAGATTAGTAGACTTCAAGTATATTGCAGTATATATAAAAGTGGAATATAATATCCTTTTTTTTATAAATAATTAACTTCAAAACTTCCGCAAGAAAGTTTGAATAAATAACAAAACGTAGTAATATACATAGTAATAATATGTTTAAAGGCTTAATTTAAAGCCGTAAAAATGTCTATTTGAAACTTTTTGACTAAATTTTATTCCATTATAAATATAGTTGGATGAGCCATCTCACTTACATGTCACTAAACTCAAGTAAAAGAAGTCAAACAAAGTCTTACAAAAACAATAATGTTACATAATTACGCCAATATTGATTATTTGTTTCAATTCTTCATTAGTTAAATAAAAGAAGGTTTTTTTGCAGACCTCTAAAATATTAAAAATTTTACCTGTAACTAAAAAGCACAAAATTGTAATACAATATGCGAGAACAGTCCCACTGTTTCGTATCGTGTACATTACGTTTCCGCAAGTCTCCACCTTACAACCGGACCATTTTGATAGCGCGTCAATTTTGACAAAAGCTGTGACAACCATTGTCACAATAACAAGAAAAGCAAACGCCACCCAGCTAGACAAATGACATTTAATTGATAAATACCAAGAAGTATGGTAATAAAATACCTAGAAACAATCAGTTGAATACATCTATTCATTGTCATTTGGTTACGATAATGCAGCGGCTTAGCAATACCGTACAATTTCAAAAATCCGAGTGCAACATACGACACCATTGCCGACCAAAAACACCCAGTAAATAAGGTATTGAGTAGCTGAGTCCAGTTTGAACTAAAAAACACTTGTGTAGCTTATAAATTACCCTCTTGCTTTTGACTCTGCGCTTGATTGTTTTTATTTCGTTATTCCCCCTTTTTATTACATGAAGCGTTTTTTTACATTGAAATCAACAATGAAATCGAAAAAAAAACCGGGAGAAAATGTGAGCACTTTTGCAACGCTGATACACAGAGATGAAAAAATTAATTATCTGGTAAGCTAATTTAAAATTGAAGTTCAATATTAAAAACACCAAAAAGATTGACCAAATAACTTAAGCTTGATTACAAAACGAACACAAAACCAAAATGCTTGTTCTTAGATGTAAAACTAAGTACAAAATTACGAATGCGCAATTATTAAAGGATTATTTATGTTTTCTATTGAAAGCTGAAAATACAAAAAGTCAGCGGCGCGTGTTTCATTACACTGCTTGTGGCCGTTTCTGTGGAGGGACGGGGAATTGAAGATCTGTTATTACTTTACGTTAAAAGACGCGCTAACTAAAAAGATTGAAAACAATACTTAATATAATCAAAAATTGTTTAAAATTTTCAACATATGCTCATACATGTCTAATACTAATGCAGCCATTGTACTTCTTTAAGCTCAAAATAACAAATTTTGTGTTTATTTATAAAGTAATAAATTTTTCGATGTGACTACATTCAAAACGCAAAAAAATGTTGGAACCATAGCATAAATAATCGTTTTATTGTATGATAGACAATAAAAATATATTTTAATACAAGGATGTTAAAGACTATAATTATTAATAACCAAGATCAAACCTGACGTGTTCAGCCAACAAGACATACAATATTATCCACAGCGAGACAACACAGCCGATCAAATCGCCAATCGCTCGATTTAAAAGTAAAGCATTAAACTTCCGGCTGACTTTGTGTCCTTTAATAGCTCTAAAGTGTTAAAAATATTTTACTGCAAAATTAAATGCAATCAAAGCCCATTAATTTAGGCATCCCTCTAAATAACAACAAAACAAACTTTGTCACGGTAATGATGTACAAAACTGTAAATACCAATCCGAGAATGGTAATTGGAATGGCAAGAAGGCCGTGGTAAAACCGAAAGACCGCATCACGCTGTTGCTACAAAAAAAAAACAACTATAACTCGTTGTGTTAAAAACTACAACCAAAGAAATTTTTAATTTATTATTTTTAATATATATGTTGCAATCGATTTTGATATCGCTAGCCGATTTTGCCCAGTTAGCTAGCGCTAACAAAATGGGCTTCAACATATATATGTTGCTAAAACATAGCTAACGCTAACTTTTTTTTAACATTTGATATAAATTAAAGTTAACAATTGCTAAGGATTTTATCCCAACAAAAAAATAAAGCGCTAATATTCGATAAAAAAAATCTTTAAAAATTTTATAAGTTAGATTGCGACAAAATAAGGAATTTTACCCCTAAATTTTTACAACTTTAGACTGGCATTTTGTGATTTTTAAATTGCAAATTAATCGTAAAAATTGTTTTGCAATTTGCACAACTACAACTTACAATAGCAACGTCCGTGTACCATTTCTGCCTGACATTCTTTATACAATCAGTATGAAACAAAACCGCATTTGACGTGTTTTCCGGTGAACCCATCAATTAAAAAAAATAATAAATAACTTGAAAAATATCTTTTAATAACGACTGCACTTCATCGAGACAAAAAATACACTAAAATGTAAGGAAAATGGAAAATGTGAGGGAATGTGATGACAATAGAAAAATAAAATAAAGACGATTGATTTAAATTTAAAATTTTTAGTGTAACAATGTAAAAACTTACATATTGCACGTGTTAAAGTGTTAAACAAAATTTAAAATGATTGTATTGTTGTGTGGCTAATTTCGCAAAACAGCCAGTGAATTTGATTTGCATAGTAAAAACTTATAAAGCAAGGACCTTGATATTAATAAAATACGTAAAAACCGAACGTAAATAAAGCTGATTGAATGCAATTTTATAATTTTTATTGTATGGTTGTAATTCTTATGTAACTTTATTTGATTATTGTAAATTAAAAGGGAAGAAAATTAAACTATGCCAATACTTCAAACATGCACAAAGTTTTAAAAAAATGCGTTATTGAACGTTCAAAATTATAATCACAAAATTTTCACTTACAATCTTAATAATTTTTGCGTCGCATTAAAAATAAGTCAGTAACTTTCCGAAAAAGATAAGAAACAGATATACATGTAATATTCAGATTAAAGCTTAAAGAAAAGGTTCATAAAAGAGACAATAGGACAGCCTAACAAAAAAAATATAAGTAGGTAAAACAAGCCAACTTTATAACTAAAAACCCTAAAACAGCAGGAAATAAAGCCAAAGGCTATGCTTATGCTTATGCCAAAATGAAATAGCTGAAGTTTTTTTTTGTTGATTGTGTATAATTTTAACGAGTTTAGTTGTGAAGCATTTACCGGGGACAATTCATAAATATCAATTAATTATTTGGCACATCCTAATTGTAATATTCATTTACGAACTTTTTAATGTATTTTGATAAGGATAACAAGGTAAAATGATATTTAAATTTGAAAATTTTAAAAAGCACAAGTGTAAACATTTCTAATAGGAAAACAATGAGTAAACTTACAAAAAGACTCATAACATGGAAAAATGAAAAGGCCATAAACAAATTGCAAAAATAAAGGTGTTATAACAAATGAATTGCACAGTTACAAACAAAATTAACAAAATGTTTCAAATGTCACCCACATTTAATAATCAATTCTTATAAACAAACAGTCAGAGCATTGTCAAAAATTTTAATTAAAATTTGTCTTAAAAAAATTAACCAAAATAATATCCGTTAACTATGAAATCATACAACAAGAAAACACAATACACAAACTTGACCCAATGCAAATAAAATCCGACAAAGAAAAGCCAAATTTTAAACATTATTAAATAAAAATGTGGCAACAAAGTGGTAAAAAAAAGCCGTTGCTCTAAAATAAATTTTAATTAGAAACGCAAAAAATGCACTTTAAAGCACTTAAGTGAAAAAATAATTAATAAAATTTTTTTATTGGCGGCTAACAAGTCTAACCCAGTGTCTCAACAAGAGTTTTATCCTTTATTTACATTGATGGAAACAAAGCTAAAAATTAAATGAGTGAAAGACAAAAGCGCTTTAAGACATTGAATTAAAAAAATAGTTTGCGTTTTTTATTTACATGTAATGCAACAATGGCTCTAGAATACATTCAATAGGTTTATATAAATGGTTTTGAAACTAAAAACGTTATTAGTCAAAAGTTTCTGCAATGCTTACAATACAATAATAAAAAGTAAAAAAGGCTGGAAAAAATACATAATTGTAAAACTATCGCTAAAAGCAAAAATTAAATTAAACTATTTACATTGTACTTTGAGTAAAAATAAAGCAAAGTCTAATACTCGTGATGCACAAATTTTGCTAAAAGAAGGTGCCACTAGTGTTTAGACATCTAACATCAAATTAAAAGTTCCAAGCGGTAATGAAATAATAATTAAAAACGTGAAAATTGGAAAAAGAATAAACCGGAAATTCTAAAAGGCAATGTGCAAAGACGGCGATAAGTTTTTATAGAACTTTGTTTGCATACTTTCAGCCTACATTTCAGAAATCAAATTTTCTGTCAAGCACAGGCGAAAATATTGGCACTAGGAAACATAGAACTACAGACAACAAAACGTGCTAGAGATTAAACTTTGACTTTAGCTCACGACCATAACATAGGTATGCGCCTTACAGATAATTGAAAATTGCAAAAATAAACATTTATTATAAAAATAAAAAAAAAATCATTGGTAATTTTGTGCAAAACCAGGAAGGGATGTCGAAAATGTTTCCTGTCAGCAAATTTAATAGATATTATAAACAAATAACCTAGAAAATATATTGCAAAACATAATTTTATTTAATTAATAATAAAAAATGAAACAAAATTGTACGACATGATTTAACAACCAAAAAAAGATCTTCATATTACGCTAGTGTCAACTAAATTGTCGATTTGCGACAGTTTAATAAGAGACTGGTAGGATGCGATACGTTGTCTTAATTTCTGTGACTCCAAAATTCTGTCGACATTCACATTTAATTGATAAATTTAAATTATAATGCAGCAATTATTTTTGAAGTGGAAGCATAGTAAATCAGCAATGTAAATCAACTCACCAGTGTTGTAAATTGCTACCAATTTAACTCCCGCCATATTTGAGGATTTGTTTGGTAGCATTCGACAACACTACAAACAGATTCAATGAAAATGGGAATGTAATACATTGTAAAATGGTTTTGTGCCGCAAATTCCAATTATACTAAAATATTTGTCAAAACAATAACCGGTTTTTGCTCGTTGGCGTTTCATTTCGTCTTCAACCCAAGCAAACATTTAGACCATGTTAAAGAGATTGTGAAAAATAAAATTAAAATTAAATAAATTTAATTTTATAGTTTAGCAGCACTAAACCCAAAGTATTTGCTATAATAATATATAAATTTTATTTTAAACAAAATAGTCAAATAATAATTCAATAATTAAGTCAATAATAAATTATTAAAATATAATAATCAACAAAATACTTTAAAAATACCAATTACTTAAACTAATAAAATAAATAATTAAGCCCGTCACACTCGTTCCTTCTTATCCACCACACCGACAACAACAACGACAACAACACAAATGAAATGGAACACGAGAAGACGACGTCCTCCAACAATACAGCCACAATGGGTATTACCAAAATCCAGCGATCCCAACAAACGTTGAACTGCAAAAAAAGCACAAAAAAAGAAGAACGACAACGACCGAAAAAAAAACTTAACAAAAACAAAAATTTAAACAAAACAAATTTGATGGCAAAAGACACGACGGAAAAACGATATTATTTAATTTAAAAATGATTTCTTTCTCGCTTGCGACAAAGACACGTGAGACAATTATTCGAAAGTTTTTGCCAAATTCAATAAACCTTTTTTAACAAGTATGTATTTAAAAGGTAAATGAGTCAATCAAGAAAATAAAAAATTGAATTAGAAAATCGATTGTTTTTTAATTTGAACTTTTTTGTTTTTTAACAAGATTATACTCTCTTTAAACATTTTTTCCTCTTTTACAAAGCGTCTTATTGAAATGTGTTTAAATTCCTTTGTGTCCATCTGCATTATTGATTTCTTGTTTATTTCTTTATAATTGAAGAAAACATTATTTATTGTGTATGATTTGATTGTAATTTATTATGATATTGATGCCCACGCACTTACAAATGTCTATGTAATAATCTTTCTAAGCAAATTTGAAAACCTATTTTACTTTGTTAATTTATCCCTAATAATTTCCAACTCTAAATATTTAGTAAATACTTAATATAAAATTATTATACAAGTCATTCATTTTAAATTTCTTTTAAAGCCTGCTTTTATAAATATAATACACAATGTGTATCTCTCTTTTGGCCTCAGACAATCATAGGCTTAGCCTAAATTTTTTTAACAAAACTATTTAGCTTGATGGATAATTCCTCACATAATTCATTTTAGGCGCTTATTTTTTTGCTAATCAAAATTTTCATAGCTGAAGTTTGAATTTTTATTAGACCAAGTTTTGAGGAAACTTTATACGTTTTTTTTATATATTTGGAAGATTCTTTTAATGTATCCTCCTGGCTATTCTCCTCTTGCGTCTTTTCATTAGGCTTTAATTGGCCGCTTGCTTCTTTTAATTAGGCTTATTGCAATCATTCGAAATAAAATTATGGTCTAAAACAGAATTGAAGAATGTCCCTACCATGTTTGAACGAGGAAAATTTACCTGCCACACAGCTTTATGACATTTTCCTATATAATATGCATATTATATGTAATTTTAACATGGTTATCACGCTATTCGTTTTGCGCTATTTGTTATGGTTTCATAACCAGAAATAATTATTGTCTTTGTTTATGCCAAATTTTTTTTTATTTGATTTTGGCTTTTTTTAGTACCCAAACGTTTGCTTCGAGTATTTTTCATTGAAATACTAAAATATATTTTTTACACAAAACGACCGTGCGAAGTGGATTGCTTGGCAAAGTTTATTTTTCCAAGTTTTAAGGAAAAAAAAAGTTGATAAGGCGCTTAGAATAAATGAGAATAATAAAAACGTAAATAGAATGGAAGGTGAAATAAATAAGAATGTATAGCGACAACCACCTATTAACTGTTATTTTTGGCGCAAAAACAAGTGTGGCAGAAATATACGGTAAATGTGCCGTTTCCACTCATACAATTGAAAACGGCACTCCAAGTTTCTATAAATATTGATTTTGTATTTCAATAAAATTTTATTTTGTATACTCAACTTTTTGCTAATATGTAAGTTGTATAAACCGTGGGTATAAGTGTAATATGTTTACACGGGAGTAATTTGTTTTTTTTTCTGTCCTTTCTGTTTTTTTTGTGATTGAAAATAAAAAAACGGAAAAGATCTTAATTAAGCAGAACGAGCTGTGAAAAGTAGTTTGCTTACGCATCAAATTTAGTCAATGAGAAATAAAACAACAGGACGTAGCTTAGGCTATTCACTGTTTGTTTAGCCAGGATAAAGTTGAAATCGACCATAATTAATCTTTTTAAATTTGCAAAAAAGCCTTTTCGATATCACAAGTTATAACAATAGGAGACATACGAAAACGAAGAAGGATGCCAACGAGACTTTCTAACAACACAGGACCAGAGTAAAGTGACTTATTCAAAGAAATTATATTTGGTGTTTTGGCTGTAGCATCGTAAACAATCCTGAGTTTGCCTTTGTCTTCTCGATATACTGGCTGGTGCGGAATATAGTAAACAGGATACTGAGATACTTTATTGCTTACCGTTTCAATAATACTAAGTTTCAATTGTTCCTCAATAATGTTTTGATACTTAGAAAAAACTTTCTTTATTTACAAGAGACTTGAAAACAGAACGAAGCCTTCCGTAACTCAATCCGTAATTATTACTTAATAAGGGGGGATACGAACGCTATGGGAGGTCAACTTCATATTGATTATTTACCACCTTAACAGTGTCTTGAAATTTTTTTATCACAAATTCCTTGTCCTTTTCAACAATAGAATCAGAAATTTTGATGGAATCGAGAGAAAGAAATTGATCAGTCTGATCAGGACAGGAGAAGAAAGTAGACTTTGAAGTTGAAAAGGAAAAATGATTTTGACTAATGTTGCCCTTGCCGGCAAGCATGTAGCCTAAACGAGAGTTGATAAGAGTAAAGCCATTATTAAGAGTTTTAACAGGCGTCACATCAAGATTGTAGTAGAAGTCACTACCAATTAGTATATCCGGAACACCACGTTCAATCTTGGCTATTCCATCATTCAAAAGAGAAATTCACTCTTTTGATGACGATATAAATGGGATTACTGATGTCAAAGTAGGCAGAGTAAATCCATTCATTGTCATTTGCGATTGGTCAAGCAAAAAAAGAAGAAAATTGAACAGATTGAGAAGAAACATTTGTAGCAACGCTGTTGCCAAATGTATTGAGATTAAGAATCTGAGAAGACTTATAAAGAAGATTCAACTTAAAAGCGAGATCAGATGTGATATAAATAGTTGTACTACAGTCATCAAATAAGATTAAAGCAGAGGCGCTTTTAGAAGAATCAGACGGATTAAATATTTGAGCACAAATACATTTTAATGCTGTACCAGACCGCAATTTCTTATCAACTGAGCAATTAGTCATGACAGAACATGCGTTTGCAGAAAAGGAAGGAAGTTGAGAAGAAGATAAATCATATGCAGGCGCATTAAGTTTAGGCAAAGAAGCAAACTGAAACAAATTAGGATCACATTGAGCAAAATTTGTTGAACAACGAGGAAAAGACTGAGAGTTTTTAACATTAGTACACACAAGAAATGAATGAGAGCCTGAACAACGATTACAAATAACGGAATTGGAACAATTTAACGCTAAATGGACTTATTTGACACAACGTTTTCACTGATGGAGTTTCTCAAGCCGAGAAATCAAGCAAACATAAACTGAACAATTAGACAAAGAATGGGAACTGTTATTACAAAACAGACATGAAAATTGATTTTTATTTAAAACTTTACTTTCAGCAGAATTAAAAGAATAAGAATCAAATTTCTCCATTTCACTCAAAGTCACTGCGTGTTCAAGCATTTAGTTAAAACTTTTACAATTTAACAACAACGAATTACGGATATGTTTATTAAACAAGTTTTTAAGAAACTGACCCATGGCTATGTCTTCAACAGCCAACTCAGGAGTTCCCGGAAGCATGGAATCTCGAGTGATGTTAAAAACTCTCAAACCGTAAGCCAACAGTTCTTCACCGTTGTTTCTTTTAATGCCTAAAAAATTTTTACTTTGGTTCATTAAACGCGCATTAAACGTACCTAAACTCACTAAAATAGCCTTCTAAATAACAAAAAGATTACTTTTATTCTCATCATTCTGACTTTTATAAGTGTTTCGTGCACGTCCTTCAATATGTGCCGTCAACAACTTAATTTTACGTGGCATTTGCCAACTTTTTTTTTTTTAAACCTTCATAAATTTCCAAAAATGAAATAATTTTTTGCCCCTCTTCATTACCTGTTAAAATTTCCAAACTATTAGAAATCTGAGCAAACTGAGAACTTTTATGAAGACTAACCAATTGCAGTAACAATGGAGCCAACAAATCATTTTCAGTACTCATTTTTCCATAGTGACTCTTAGAATCAACAGTGTTTATCTCACAAATTTCACTTCTCTCACTTATAAAATAAACTTTTTTACTAACCTCTTTCAGATTTGTCTCAACTTGCGAGATCCTCTCGTTAGATTTTTGCATCTCGTCAAGCATCTTTTTCAACGTTTCGGATTGACGCTCAGCTTGGATTCAAAAAACTTCCAGCATCGAGCTTTCAGTATCCGTCACCTTACGAGGTCGACCGACGGTTTTTTTCGCTTTAGCAACTGATTGTCTATCAGTTAAAAGCGGTTCGGTTTCCGCTGTAGAGGACATCTAAATTGGTCAAAAAATCAGAATTAAATTAAAACAACACGCGTAATTTAAATACAGAAAGAAAAGAACAACGCTGTTGTTGACCAAGTCGGCCTTGCAAAAAAAAAAGAAAATCACAACAAACGTTTGTTGTGCAGATTGATTAAGTCGGTCGATAAATAAGGGTACTGCGACGTTTACAGTAACAACCTCAGAGGGGTTTTTCTTTCACACTCGCTGTGTAAAAAACAAGGAACTGTTTTTTAATTGTTGGAAAGATTTAAGAACAAATATCTTTATTAAAGTCGATTTAAATGATAAACAGCGGTAATCCTTAGAGGATTGCCTTAAACAAAACAACAATAAGCAAAATATAGAATCACGCATTGAAGAGAAAGGATAATAAACGAAAAGTTAACTAAGAAGCAGCTGGGCCTAACCTTAGAGGTTGAGAAGTTGAATGTCGGTTAAAACCTTAAAGGTCAAGAAGCGTTTCAGCCGTAGCCAAAGCGAGAAGTCTCCCCAAAAAAAGCAAGTCGCCACCAAGATTCCAGCAGCAAAACAGAGAGAAAAAATATAATAAAATGAATCCCAAAAATCACTTTGCCCAGAGCAAATGCGGGATGACAGAAAGGCTAAAGCATTCAGGCGCCATTTTGAATTAAAATAGAATTGTTATTTTGGAAAATAAATGAACTGCATTTATTATTATTTTGAGAAATGTTTGGCGAAATGTTTTGCGGGACGCGACATATACATTATTTCAGTTAGGCTCCAACCTAGACGTCAACACCGCGGCTCTGATTTTACCAGTTAAGTTTACAACCCCATATAATAACAAAACTATATGAAAAAAAAACATTGCAAAACATTGTTTCCGCAAATCAAATGCCTGCCTAACATGTGGACTTTTCAGTGTATTCACATTTTATATTTTTTCATTTGTGCATAGTTGTATATTTGATTTTAAAATTTTTTCCTTTTTTTACACTTTTTACGGTATGTTGAACCAAAAGTCAAGTTTTTTAAAAAAAAAGTTGAAAATTAATGCGATTTTTGGAATCAGCATATTTTATAACCTCTAGCCTCTTGGTTTCTGTTTAAAGATTCTTTGTTACAGCCAAAAAATTTTTTCGTAAATTTATTTTAGTCTAGAAAAATGCGCTGTTTGTGTGCACTGTGCTATTTTGAACTCACCAGATTGGTTTTTACTTAATTTAGTGTTTTAATTTAGTACTTAAAAGTATATTTTTAATAAGTATTGCATTTTGGAAATAGGAAGTTGCTTTGATTATACCTTGTTATTCACATTTGGTAAGAAATATAATATTTTGGGTTTTTTTAATATGATTTTTTTTATGACAATGCGTAATATCAAGAAATAACAAAAAAAAACATTTATCTGTTTTCAGGTGCCTTAACCAAACCTTATTTATAATATTTTGCATAGTCCAGTCATCTGGCGCACTGTACATTTGCTCGGCGTCTGCTCAATGCACGTACCTAGCCATATCTTGACAGGTTTGTGCTAATTTTTTTAATTTTTTTCTTTTAAATGACGTATGATTTTTATGATTTAATTTTTGTTTACGACCACCTCAAATCTGGCTCTCCTCACAAATTGTAAACTTATTTTCTCAACCTTTTATTTTTAATTATCTGTCAGCTATTTTTATCGATTATAAAAGACTTACAATTTTTATATTTATAAGTGCAGTAAATGCATTATAATAGTATTTACAAGACTGTTTGTACAAAACATTTCTTTGTATTTGAATCATTGCTTAATTTGACTTAAATGATTGTCATGATGCCAATATTTTTTTTTCAATTGATATTTATGTCGCATTTTAATGCAGCCTTACTAGTATCATATTAAGTTTTTTTCATAATTTCATAATGCTTTTTTACACTCTGCTCTTGCGTTTACTCCTTATTAAATTAAAAAAAAAAAAAATTTAAAAAAAAATTTAAAATTTAAAATATTAATGTTTTATAAATTAGAAATATGCTCCTTTAATTATTTAGAAATAAGAAGTTACTTCTTAATTATTTTTATGATGAAACGTCATCTCCTAACTATTTAAAGTTAGCCCGCATTTAAAATACAATTTTACTCAAACTTTGTAATCTAACCTAATTTTCTAAAAACTAAGAAAATTACAATTTAATATTCATTGGACTTAATTGACTCAAATTTTTTACTTATACTCCTCATAGCCAAAATAATCAATGATAAACTCTAAAAATTAGATTTTCGTACTTCCAGTTTTTCATATTAAATTTTTAAAATTTTAATGTTGTGCGAAACCGCAATAATTTAAAAAATCTTTTTATAATTAAAATTATATGAAATCCCATTTACATCAGGATCAACAAGTTAAAAATGGTCTTGCCACTTTCTAGCTGACAGTTGGTAGAATTTGGTTTAATAAGTTCCTTACAAATAGTAAACTCACAAGAAAAAATTTCCGACTGCTCACATAAAATTTTTTTGGTTTTTTTTTCAACTTTTATTCATACAATTTTTTGTTTTGTTATTTAAGCACAAAACCAGCAAATTTTTCTAAATAAAAACTCCTTTCGACATTTAAGAATTTATTTTATTTATTCAATTACCTTATTGTTGTCGAAAATAATCGTTAGTACATTTTGTGTGCAATATTCTTTACACATTTTTACATTATGTAAAAATTTAGCGCTGGCAATGTTAAAATGTCGTTTTTCTATTAAATCGCCCTTAAATACTAAATGAAGCTTGCTTTACGAAATCTTGAAGCAAAATAAATAGGACAGAGCCTTCCTCCACAATGTGTACTTCATAAAAGATCGAAGTCAAAAGTGCCAAAAACTTTAAAAATATTTTTCGAACGAGAATCAAAAATTTTGCGTATTTTAACTATTAAAAATAAAAATCTACTTTGACTCAGCGTAACCGGCGAAAAAAAAATATTGAGTGAAATTCAAATTGGGCAATGTCCGACGCCATTTTTTAGACCAAAAACCGCTGTATGAATTTATTTGTTTGCGAAATAAATGAGATGGCAGTCTTTGAAGTATTTAGGTTTAAAAAACTTTTAAAGAAGAGTTACAAATTAATTTGAGTTATTTCATTTTACGACAGTGTTAAATGTATTGTAAAAAAAAAATTGCTTCCTTCTTTAGATCTTTTTTGGTTTGCATTAATGTTGATTCCAAAACTGATTTTTGTATTATTGACACTTTGATTTTGTGTGTTTTGTATTGAATTACATATATTGTACACGTAGTTAAAAATGCATTCTAATTAGTTACTCATTCGACTACTTGTAAAGAGAGCAAAAAATTTTTGTTCTTCTCAAAAAAATATTTGATGACAGTTAAGTTATTTCAAAACATCGAGATTAAGAAGAAAAACAAACACACAAATGAACGCAAGTTACGTGTAAAAATAAATTGTACTCCTAAACATACAAGTACTATTAAGCAGTATAAAAAATGTATTTTTTAACATTTAAACTTAACATCTAAAAATTTTTGTTTAAAAATTTGTGTTTTAATTAATTCTAAATTCATTTTTAATTTATATGAATCATTATTATTCATGTAAGAAAGGTGTTTTAAAAACTTTTAACGTAATGGCTTTTGCATAATGCGCAGACTATTAGTGCTCTGTATTTTCTGTACAATGTTGTAAACAGTCATGGGTAACGGTTTGTATTCCTTTGTATACGCTTTCCTTTGTATACGCTGAAAATAGCGTTGGAAACAGTGAGGTTTGATTAACCATTGTTCTTATTGCCATTGTTCACCACTGGTTATAAAACATGATGCTATGGAGTAGTAACGCAGAATTATACTAGAAGACAACTTTATGAGATTATTTTACGGTTATATTCGTTTTTGAATTAAATACTTAACAAGTTGGATTGTTTATAGACGGCTACAATCACATTTTCAATAGTTTTTTTCCAAAAAATAAGTAAACTTAACCAATGTGAATTTGTATTAAAATATTTGTATCCGAATTGAGCTTTTTTTATCGGGAAAATGCTGTAAATCGTTGTATAAATTTTTACACAAACTTCTTTCTTTTTATGCACAGCTTTGAAATTTTTAAACGTATTTTACACTTGAATAAATAATTTATTTGGTTCTTAATTTTTTTGTAGACTGTTATAAGCCAAATGCTCAAGTTTTTCACATTTCACCAAGTTAACATTGTTGAATGCGATTTGACTCAACTCGCAAGCTTAAGCGGAGTTACTTGTACTCATTTTGGATTCAAATAAAAAAACCAATTTGTAAGATTAGTTCTTTAGTATGCGAACTATCCTCTTTAGCTTCAAAGATTGAATGCTTACGAATTCTTACATCAAAAAGCATATTTTACTGTTTAAGAAGCAATAATTGTTTTTCAAAATGTGTCCAAGAAAGTTATATTTTTTGTGTTTTTGAAAATAGCTTTTATAATATTTTTTTAATTCCGCTTTAAGCAACACTTTTACATAAACGCTTTTTAATAAATGTCGTCAATAATTAATTTTATATTGGTAAAAAAATGCTGAAAAACTTATTTTGTATTACCTATAACATCACTTTTAACGTATTATATTTTTCTATTGACTTCTAACATTTTTTGCTTTGCTATTTTTTGCGTTATGTTCAAAGGCGTCACTGCACATTCACTCTTTAAATGTACTGTTCATCCTCTAGCGCTAAAAAAACCTGTTATAATTTTTGTATAACAAAAATGCTTTTCTTAACATTTATCTTACACCAAACTCATGAATTTTGTGGGCCATAACCCAATAACTTTGTTTCGTCGCGGAACATTTTGACGAATTTTTTTGGAACCGTCAAAATTTTTTTAATTTAAATATGATTGAAACAAGACAAAATGCTTTGTTCATGAGCTTGGTGTGAGATTTAGCGTGTCTGTGAAATAATAAAAACAATTTGTGTATTTGGGCAATCTTATCAAAATGTCTTAAGTAATTGCTCACACATCATAGGGCTTCCTATATTCAATTTTTTATTTTTTAAAATAAAAGACGAGCCTCATAAATTTTACAAGTTTTAATGGGAATAAAATTAAGGTAAAAATTGATAGAAATTTAAATCCGATGGAAAACAATATTTGTTTTTCACTTTTTCCTTTGTTTTTGCCAAGCTGTTTATTCATAAAAATTTGTTTTTTTTCAAATTAATAATTTATTTATTGAAATTAATTAAGAAATTATCTTAAAAATGGATGGCGCAGGAAACTTTGTCTGCTCAAAAAGTCAAATCTTAAAAGGCTAAAACAATGCATTTTAAAATGTCCACCTTTAGGGCTTTAGAATTAAAGTTCTAAAAAGTTTTTTGTAATATGATACTTCATCATTGATTCTATTATTTAAAATCAATTTTGGTCGACTGGTAAACCGTTTGCTTTTTGACTCGTTGATTTAAAAAGATAAAATATCATTTTTTTTCAGTCTTTACATTTACCGATTTTATTAAATCCGCATAATTTTATTACTATAAAATATCATTATTTACTATCTTATTTAGAAAACAAAACGTTTACCTAATTGTCTGGTTTCATCTTGTAAGATCATTGATAAACCTAATCACTCATTCAATCACTCATAGCATCGTTGTTATGTTTCTTTATGAAAATATACATAGACTTAAAAAATGTTTGACAGTCTAGTTTCATTTATGCAATCATATTACCTAATTTTATTGATAAATATTCCGCTATATATCAAATTTAATCCATAATAAAATGTTTAGTCTGAGGTCGTTTGAATTATTGTTGCCGGATGACTATATCATACACGTTAGATGTATCGCAGACAAATTGGAGGAGTCTGTTTGACCTATTTATGCGATGGCGGGGGAGTCTATGGAAAGCAGTTCTTTCTCAGCTGGTTGTGTGGACTTTAATGTACTTAACTGTTAGTGTAGTTTATCGTTATTTATTAAATTCAGATCAACAAATGTAAGCATATAATTTTGAATATTGACGAAATTTTTTAAAAATTTTAATAACTTTAGGGTTGTTTTGGGGATAAAACTTGTGTTATGATTATATTCCTATTGGGATTCCAATTATGTTTGTAATAAATTTTTATAGGCTTTGCAATTTGTGAAACTGTTTCATTAGGCAAAAAAGATAAAAAGTCCTTTCCAATTCGACTTTTTTTTTGGCTTGTTGGAAACTCGGTAAAATTATTATATTTTATCTTCATGACACACCTCAGTTAATTCATAGAAAACATATTGATTGGGTGCTTGCATTAAGCTTAGACTTATGAAAATGGAGCAAAAAGTGGAGCTTATCGCTTTGTTTAGTATATACATAAATCTAACTTTATAGACAAATTTGTTAGTCGTAAGCGTTGGTGTTTGATTTTTTTCATAGTTCTGAGTTGGTGGGGTTTTTGACATAATTTTGAATGGCTTAATTTATTAAATTTTTAACCTTTATTCAGATTGTTTGAAGCAGTTGCAAAATATTTAAATACTAACCTGGATGGGCACATTCCACTTACATTTATGTAAGTTGCTGGTGGTTTTTGTAATAAAATTTAGACTTATTTTTTAATTATTTAGGTTGGGTTTTTTCGTATCATTTGTTATTGGCAGGTGGAGTTCGATCTTAAATGGCATGGGATGGATTGATAAGTAGGCTCAAAACAAATAATTTCAATATAGTCGTTTGTATATAATAATATTTTTAGTTCAGCCATGTGTTTTGCCACATTTATTCGGGGAAACGACGAGGAAACAAGAATGCTAAGGCGGACATTAGTTCGCTATATGGTCTTAAACCAAACACTTGTGCTCCGAGATATTAGTATGCAAGTGCGGAAAAGATTTCCCACTCTGGATACATTGGTAACAGCAGGTAACCTTTTAAAATATTCTCAAACACTTTGCCAGAAGTTGCAAAATTTTTGAAATTGCAAATAGCTAAAAATTTTATCAATTGTAAGTTGAAATTATACTGTAAGAAAATTTTCATGAGTTTACCAAAACTTATAAGAAGAAATTTTAAGCCGGCGCCAATGTTTTTTGCAATTTATTCATTTTTGAAAACGTACGGCTATATCCATCTATGTTTGGGGCGCAATTTTTTCGTATTCGTGCCTTTTTTGAACAGTTTTTATCGTTTTTTTCACATTTTTTTGCGTATACTTAAAATTAATTCGAAAAAAAATTCACATTTTTTATTTGCATTCTTAATTATATTATTGTGTCGTTTATAATTCGTGCAAATTGTTTGTCTCAATGCATGTTTAATCTCGATAATTTATTTACTATCAACACTCATAAAGAGTAGTCAATTAATTTTTTATTTATTTTAGGCATATTAACCAATGACGAGCTATTAGAAATTACTAACATAAAGGATTTGTACAGTCGTTATTGGTTGCCTATTCAATGGTGTTATTCACTGATTTATGACGCCCGGTTGCACGGGAAAATTGCAAGCGATCACATCCTGGAACATGTTGCACATGTAAGCCTAGATTTACATTTTTTTACAAATATACCTTTTTCTTTACTAAAAGCCTCCTTCAAACAATATCTGAACCGCTGTCATTTTGGATATTTGTGCTATTTTTCGTTTTTTTTTGTCGCATTAGCTTTTTTATAATGAGATTTAATTAAAATAAAAGCAATCACTGTCGTACATTGGATTTGATTTAAAGTTATGATTTTAAGAGCAAAGTTACTTTCAAGCTACTCCTTCTGTGGCTTGGCAGTTTTAGTTTCAACTCATGCTTTAGAGATCCTATCTTCAAGATGAAAGTTTTCATTTATAATTTCACCAAAGAAAAATAAATTTTTGCTTAATTGAATCGGTATTAATTGTATTGAACGGGTATGCTACATAATATTTTGCAATAATTGTAAATCTTATTTACTTAACTTCTGTGGCAGCGCACAACTACAATCATCGTTCAAATTTAAACAATGAAAAATTTTATTCGTTCGGTTATATTGATTAAAACTTAAAAAACGTCCATTGCACAAAATACAGACCATCCCACCCCCCAGCTTCTTTTTCTTCTTCTTCTTTTGGAGGATAAGAACAATTAAATCCTAGTGGGCTTCTATTAGAGAAAATATTATGTCTACTGTGTTGATTACCACTGAGCAAATTTTATTGCATTGATTGAATAATTTTAGGAAATTCATACGTTCCGGAATGGGCTAGCTTCGCTGCTAAAATATGATTGGGTAATATCATTAAGATTGGCTTTTTAATATTTATCGTTAAACTAAATTACTTCTTTCAGGTACCCATCCCACTGCTTTATCCACAAGTTATATTCTTTTCTGTGCGCTTGTATTTTTTGTTGTGTTTAGTTGGACGACAATTCATTGTCTCAAAGTCGGCATTGAAGAAAACCGAAGTCAGTTTTTTGAAGTTAAAATTTTTTAAATTTGTTTGCAGTGTACCACAAAAACGAAAAAAACAACAAAATCTTAATTGATGTTGTTTTTTTCTCTGAAAAGGGGGATTTGAACAATATTGAACTTGTTAACTGACCTTCTTATCATTTTACTTTCCCTACAAGCATTTTTTATCATGCTTACTCCACTAGGTTATTTTGCAGTAACTAAACATTGCTAAATTTACTGAAATCATTTTTGCTAGGTTTAAAGACCAGAGATTAAGATTATGTTCTTGTAGTCCTTGTATGTCCTTACAATAAAAAAAGAAATTTGAATAAACAAAAATTTGAGAAAAAAAACGTGACATATGGTTTATTCGAAATTCAATTGAATTTGTCAAACCTGAAAATTTAATAATTCACATAAATGTTTAGGTTGGCATAGATTTAATATTTCCGGTGATTACCATGATTCAATTTATTGTCTACGTTGGATGGATGAAGGTCGCTGAGGCTTTGTTAAATCCATTAGGCGAAGATGATGACGATTTAGAGTGCAATTATGTTATCGACAAAAACCTTATTGTAAGCAAAATAAAAAAAACATGATATATAATAGTTTAAACCAGATACTGATAACCAGTGCTTTCGTTTGATTTTAAAATAAGTTCAGACAGTTTCTTACATTCGGCTTCCTTAGTAACATACAGACTTTTTTGGCCATAATTTTGGAATCACTAAATTTTGCTTCACGCGACATTCAAGATATTTAGGTTTAAGGTAATTTTACGTAGATTTATTTTGGACTGATATGAAAACTCTGCTGGTAAAAAATGTTCAAAAATTTTGATAAAAATTTATTTCTTTATATTATTTTTTATTTTCGAATTTTGTAAGTTAACCAATTCTGGGGATTTAATATTGTTTTGCTTTCTTAACTCTCGGAATGAGAGTTAAGTTGTTAAGTTAAGTTCTACACTGTTAAGTTCTACACACCAGCTTTAACAAGGTTTTTACCACAAAGTTATTTTAAAAATACATATTTTGCAGACAGGAATGACACTTGCTGATCAGGGTGGAAAAGCCAGTCCAATATTAGCAAAGGACGTGTTTTGGGACAACGATCACATCGCACCTCTTTACAGTCTCGACGCCGCTATGCGGACTGTCCATCCAATGATTGGCTCGGCTTCACAAATTAAGTAAATAATTTTAAACTTCTAATTATAATTGTTGATTGCCAATTATCGAAAATTTTTAGTTTGGTTGACGATAACAAAGGTATAACGATGTTACCACACAAAAGCAAACTGGGCCATATGGACGAAGACACTCAGGTAAATTTCTTTATATAACCTCACACATTAATATATTTTTTTTCCAGAAGTCACATATTCACTTAGTTGACGTCGCTGAACACAACAAATCGTTTGAAATCTTTAGAAAAAAGCAGAAGGAGGTGAATCCAGATAACGTTTTACGTCAAATTCGGCGGAAACAGTGTGTTTTTTTTTATTGCAAAAATTGTACAGCACAAAAAAACACCATTTATGAGCGCGTATTCTTTTTTGCATCTTGTAGTGATACGCCAGATTTTGGGGGGCAGCGTACATCGTTAGTACCCCCAATCTTATATATTTAGCCAGCTAATGAACGACTATTTAGCCAGCCAGCTGGTGTAGTACCTAATACTGCTTTATAAAACTTATAAGTAAGACAACAACGCATTGCATGTCGGGCTAGTCTAAATGGTTTAAAATCAAAATTATGAACAGAAAGTACTTATATAAAATATTTACATTTGTTTTGAACCCCTTTAAATATTAGTTAACGACTACAATTGATTTTCAGCAACAAGGGACAATTGCATAGGCATGCCGGAAAATTAAATACAATTAACATGCCCAAATTTCCAGCAGACAACAAAATTGGTAAGACTTAATTTAGGACAACACAAAATGTAATAAAACCAATTAATTAATCTTTTTATTAAAGGTGATCAATTCTTAAATCCCATAAGACCGCTGACAAGCACCACGGTTTCAACAAACAATAACTTTGGTAATGTTTCATTAATATTTTTTGGATTCATATTGGAAAATAACTTTTCAACCCCAAAAAAACTTTTAAAAGAGGGTTTTCCATGGAGAAATATATTCACTAAAAAGCGTTTAACGTTGATTCAAATGGCTCGTATATTTAGTTTATAATGAAATACCGTAAATAATGTTATTGAATCCCTGAAGAACGTACTTTGTTCAGCTATCCTTAAAAGGAGGTTAAATTAGAAAATTTTGAGTGCGTGTTCTTAATAATCACTAACACAATAAACATAATTAACACAATGAAATGCCTCCGGTCCGACGACCACTTCTTATTAGATTCACAAAATTGTCTTGGATGCGATTATTTTTGAATTATAATAAATTTGAGTTGTGCTCAAAAATAGGACGTTTTATTTTTGAGTTAAATTGTTATTTTTGTGGTAGACTCAGGTTTTGAGTTCAGCGGTTGTTTAGAGTGAGTCGTCGTTGTTGAGTTTAGCCGTGGTTGTTGGTTTTAACTCAGTTATTGCAGTAGCATTGATTGTGTGGTTTCCTAAGTTGCAGTAGCGACTAAGTCCGTTGATTTCTCTCTACAAGATTGTAAGTCGTAGGTTAAATTCCTTGTAGACTAATTAAGCCAGTGAAATTCAACTTTATTGTTCACTTGACTTTGTTTTATATAATCGAACGTGAAGTTATTTTAAATATATAAAGATAATTTTTAATTCTTTTGCGCTCGACACAAAAATTGGATATAGTAAATTAAAAAAAATTAACAAAATGGTTAATATAATATTTAATATAAGAAACAAAATTTCAAACATTTGTTCCAATCGCATCAACACGGAATATAATAACAAAACATCCGAGTGATTTGTTGTTGCATTGTTACAGGGAAAAGATCACATCGCTGGCATACAGTTCAATTGCTTCATGTAATAATATAACGATTCAAAAGATTCAAGCAAAATAATAGACCTTTAATAATTATTCTTAATTGAGTTCATCACCTTACATGGAATAAGCGGTTAAAATTTAAATTAAAAAAACCTAACATCTGCTTTTAGATCTTCTCAGGACTTCGTCGATTTTAAATGTACATTTGTACAACGGCAAACATTCCAAAAAAAACACACCCAACGTGCCTTAAACAACGTTTGCCCACCAAAAATTGTAACATTTCAGAGATTTTTTGAAAGTTTTATTAAATTAAATATTTAATTTTTACAAATTTTAATAACTTTTCCCTGATATTAATAAAATGGGTATAAATAAATCGCTTTATATTATGGAAGACAAATACCGACATTAAAAAAAGAATAAATTACTTACATAATTAAGAGTTAAATTATTAAGTATTATCACAAGTAACAACATATATTAATTAATGGATTATAAGAGATCATTCGACAAAAAAATATTTTTGGTAAGCTATAAGAAATACAAACGAATATATATTAAAAGTGGAGTGAGCGTCAAAAGTGCAAATTTTCTTGATTATACAAAAATGCAAGAAAAAAATTAACTTGGCAAACATTTAATGCGTAAATTTTAACTGGTTGCCATCAGCATTAAAAAATCTAGAGTAATATTTACACGGAAGAAGTCTGGGCGCAGTCATGATGCCGGAAATGACCAATCATTAATATATATAATCATTAATAGCAAAAAACTAGCTTGTTAAACCGATAAAAAATCGGCTAAAACATTATTATTGAACAACTTATAGTCGAGTTCAATTAAAAACACAAAACGATTGTAAGATCGTGTCAGAAAAACGCAGCACTTTTAACATGCCTTTCCACTATAGTTAACCTTGACATACAATTAAGAAATAAAATTTGATGTACAGTCCAAATATCTTTAATGCATTTCAGGCACATGACCAATACTAAAGTGATACAACAATTCCTGAATTTTTAGTCGAGCTAACGGACGCAAATTTGCCGGCAGACGTACCAAATCACGCGCCACCAACCTGCCAAATAACTCCTCTTCCGATTCGGCGATCAATGCCTGATGTAATTGTTGCTGCTGTTGCTTAGAACATGTTATACCATTAGCCACTGCACTAATAGTTGAGCTATCAAACGGTCTAAATAAAAAGGCTTCCATTTCACTCTCTTTTTCATCGATTGCTATCTTTCTGTCGTTATGGTTATTGGGATAGTGACTGACGTTCTGATGAAGGCCGTGGAAAGCGCTCGATATACAGTTGTCCATCACGTGTTTGCTGTTATTAATAACACTCTCCAGTTGACGACTGGCTTCATCCAGCCCGTAATGAACTGAGGGTGTTGGTGTAGACCGAGGACTAGGCTCATCCATCTGTTCGTCTGCGATGAAATTGCCACTAAAACAGAAAAAAATAAAGACATAAAATTAAACGTGGTAAAAACGGTGTTTTATTTGTATAAATTTGTATAATATAGTAAATATCATTTGTTTGGCAAAAAATAAACAAAAACAGTAATATTCAATTAAGATTATAATGTTAAATTAAAAGTTACCCCTTGCGTTTTTCGAGAAACTCTTCAGCCCATTTGAGAGCATCGTAGTATTGCCATTTCTTATAGTCTCCACTATCATTCACTCCCCTTTGACTAATCTTCTTCCTTTCGGAAAAGAAATGATCTTTCAAATATTTCCATTTTTTGTAAGCGTCTTTTCCATCTAAAAATTATGAGCAAATAAATTAAGAAGAGTCAACAAGAATAAGAAAAAAAAGCCGACCTCCAAACCCAAACTGCAAAGCAATTTGATTCCACATATGTTGACGCTTATCGGCATTCCTGTACTCGGCGTTGTTTTTATCGTAAAGAAACCTCTCCGATTTTACCGCATTAATGAATTTAAATACATCCAAGTTTTTTACGGACATATCTAAATGTTATACCAATACATCAATATTGTTTCGCACAAAAAACAAACAAACATAAATATGAGGATAGATATTAAGAATAACAAAGCAGTTATTTAAAATATAGTGAATTTTTGTGGTTAAAAGGCTTTTGATCACAAATTTCAGACTTGTTAATTTTTTTAGTGTACATAAAAAAACAAATCTGTTTATATTTGTACACCTTATAGTTTAAAAAAAAATTAGTTGTAAAAAAGCATAGCTCAACATTAAAAACTTAAAAACAACCAACTTTTTCCAATGCAAACAACAAACCATATAATAAAACTAGTACTTTTTTATGGCACTTATCGACAACTAAATCGAATAGACAAAAAAAAATTAAAAAAAACATCATTAAATATTGTGTAACCTAATGTTTCAAAAACAATGTGCCAATTAGCCCTTAAATTTATAATCTCAAAAAAAAATTAAAATTAAATTATTCCTAATTTTTTAAAAATGAGAGGTTCAAACATTTAAAATATTATGGCAAAAAAAAACCGAACGATCATACACTATAAAAGTTTATAAGAAAAAAGCAAACTCAAAAACAAAAAACTCCACAGAAGTATAAAATAATGCTTTGTTTTTATTTAGCATTCATTAACACTGATCAATGTTTAACTGAAATAAACTAAAGAAAAATGCACTTTAAATACACTTTATATTCCTATAAAAAAACAAAACAAAATATTATTATAAAGCAAGCACTAAAAATGCAAAGTAAAACCTTTCAATTTAGCAAAAAAATGCGACTAAAAATGCTTTATGTAGACGACATTTGAGTGCATTAGCCAAAATAAAATGCACATAAAAATGCATTTACACAGCAATGAGGGAAACACGCTGCATTTGAAAAAGTAAAATGCTAAGCAGAATGCATTGAACGGGATGAAGCAAAGAGGAAGGCAAACATTGATTAAAAAAAGCTAATATCGTTAGAGGAAAAAATGCAAAGAGCTGCGGAAAAGTGCTCATTGAAAATGCAGCCAAAAATAATAGTGAAAATGTAAAACGCATAAAATTTAAAATAAGGGAAATCAATAAAGCCAAAATGCATGTAAAAAACTGCAGGTTAAAATGCTAAAAGGCTTATGAAAAAATATATCCCAAAAGATAAAAATAATGAAGGCAAAGGTAAATCGAAAGCTATTTTCAATTTTGTGAACATACTAAGAACGTTCCCTTTTTTGCTAAACAAGGGTGTTTCAGTCAGAATTTACTGGAAAATTCAAAATTTTAGTCTGGTGTAAAATTTAGATACTTAACTATTTATCCAATTAAAGCTTATATAATTTTAATGAATATTCTACAAATAGCGCAAACAAAAAAAGGATTAATCAAGCTTAGAAAAAAATTAAAAGCAGAAATAATAAAAATAAACAAAAATACAAAAAATAAAACTTACAAACTGTCTTCATCTCTTTCATAGTTGGAGGCTTAAATAAATCGGAATCCTCACAATTTCGCAAAACAGATTTACTGTGGTCGTTTTCTATTGAATTTTCTAGCCAATATGGCGCAACATCACCTTCAGTCATATTTATGTTCTAAAAATCAAAACATGACTATTTACAACGCTGAGGTTTTGCAACGTGGGATAATAAATTATCGGTTCCAAACCAAAAGTTGAATTAGAAAACCCAAACATCTTCGGCAATAATTAGTAAAAATTTCGTTAGCGTTTAATTGTTATGCAGTTTCAATATTTTGCGAATCTGCAAAGCAATTTTAGGAAATCAGCGTAAACAATGTTTTTGTAGACAACTGCAGAGAATCACACTTAATTTTCAAAAAAATATGAGATGAGCAAAGAGTGATTTAAATGAAATAAAAAAAAAATATTTTCTACGACATATCAAACCAAACAATTCTTTGGGGTCAAAGCAAATTGAATAAAAATCATTTTAATAAATAATTATAAATTACACAGTATGAAATGACACATTGTCAAAAAAACGCTAATTTTCAAAATTTTGGCCATTCAACGTTTTTGGAACTCGGGTAAAAATAAAGAATAAAGAAAGATGACCCATTTTCTATAAAACAGGGCAAAACAATAAGTCCTCTAGCCGTCCTTCACTTAACCTATAATTAAAAAAAATTAACTTTTTTACAAATAGTCCAAAAAAATTTAAAATAACAATTTTAAACAATGGTATAATGTTAATGCCAAACGCTAATTTAAAATGAAATAAACTACCGTAATAACTGTATTGCGTGGTAACAGACATAAAGCTCTTATGTATTTTGTTTTGTTTTAAAGCGATTATTTTATTTGCGATCATTTTTATGATGATGAAGGCATTCAAAAGTTCAGGCAAAAAACAAACAAAAAAATACTTTAAAAAATAAAAAATGCGCTTTGTCCCCTCCCCCAAACCATAGAATTTTTTTTTTGAATATTTTTGAAAAAATTTTCTCGCGTTGAGCTTATTATAAGGGTTTTCAATGGTGCTGAATTTGAATCTGACATTAGTTTTTCATTTCACGGTCTTCTTGGAATCTTAACATAATCCCAAAAAAATTTGCCTTAATTTTAGATTTATTTTTTTTGATTTTTTTTTGACATTTTTTTGATTTTTTTTTTCGAGTTGTGCTACCCTAAAATGATGATTATCTTAAAATGAAAAAAATTTAGCACCATTGAAAACCCTTATATTGAAATCAACTAGAAAAAAATCAAAAAATAAATTATTCAAAATTTTTTCAGATTGTGTTAGGGCCCCAAGAAGACCCTGAAATGAGAAACTAATTTCAGATTTAAATTCAGGGGGGGGGGGTCAAAGCGCATAAGCACCTAAAATACTTCGTTTGCTGCTCTATTTTTGTTAATTTTGCTTGATTATTTGAGTTCGATGAACATTTTTAACTTGCCGCAAAATGAAAAGGAGGCTGTCGCGTTTCTACAAGAGAAAGGTATTTTGCTAACCGAGCGAACCTGTCCGAACAACCACAAAAAATGAAGTTGTATTTTGGTCAAAAGCCTAAAGCGTTACTAAGCCTAAGCCGTTGTCGAGCAATTGAGTCAGCAGAAAATTGGAGGCGAGGACACGGTCGTTGAAATTTTTGAGCGCAAGCGCAAGAACAAAGCTGTCCGAAAGCTGCCTCAACAGTATCCGTCGCATTGTGGCCACTAGTGGATCTTTGGAGGACTTTTTTGATAAAATTGTCATTTTGTTGCAATTTAAACTGTTATTTCAAAATTTTTTTTGGGGTTTTGATAACCGAAAAGTAACGTTTTTTTCTTTTTTGGTTTTAAGGTTATATATCTTTTTGAATGTTTAATTTTTTCGGAAAATAAAGTTAGAAATTAATCAATTCTTGTCGTTGTTTCATTATCACACAAGAAGTTTAAGTTTATTTTGTTGTAGTGTAAAATAAAACACAACAAACTGAATCAAACTTTTTTTAAAGGAGTTGTTGCGTAATAAAATAATTAGAACATGGACAAGCGTTTAAGTAAATATGATAACACCCATCGAAAGCGTATATGCTTTACATTATGCTTAAAGTCTGAAGATGTTCAATATGCTAATAATACATATTAACACTGTATGTGTGTTTTGCTTAACGAAAAACTACGCAATATTTCAGATAAGTGAAAAAAAATCATAAAATTCAGATTGAGTAAAAAGCTGACTAAAAGTTTTGGATTGCAGTGTTGTCAAATGCTACCAAATGCTCTAAAATTTTGCTCTAAACTTCCGCCTGGGAACTCCTGGCACTGCTTTACTTCTGAATGTTTGCTTATTAGGGTTATAATCAGAAAAAAATAAAATTATTTATAGAAGGCTTAAAAATTATATGCAAAAACTTGGAATGCCTAGGCGTGGAGCTAAATTTAACACTGGCTTATGCTCATAAAGTAAATATTAATTATAAAGTTTTTTTTCCCAAGTTTTTAAACCGTATATCAATTATATATTTATGTTTTATTAAGTAATTTGTTTTTCTTTCCTATGCGAATGCAAATTACAGAGAAATAAAAAAGTGTAGAAATCAAATTCATTTTGAAAATTGCAATTTTTTACCACCACAGAATTATTTTCCTTTGCTTCAGCTAAGAAAATGGTAACAAAATTTTGACCAATTTTTTTTCGCCAAAAAATGAAATAGTGTTCCGGTTCCGGCTTTTACTAATTTCAATACGGGAAAATTGCTTTTATTTTTTATATGTTTTTTTCTTGTTCTTCTAATAAATTGCTGTTGTTTTAAGATAAATTTAATAAAAAGTGGATTTCGGTAGAGTAGGACTGCAGATATGCATAGGACAAGGTATGGTCAGAGAACTGGAGTTTACACGCCAAATGTAAATCGAAAAAACAATTTGGCATCGTTGTTCGGTGAATTGGAGTAGGTAATATTGTGGGAGAAATTACATTTTCAACTAGAGGAATAGCAATGCAAATTCGACATTTTCTTAGGCGTTCAACAAAAAAGATATTTTTTTGTTGAACTGAGTTTTTTTTCGGCAAAAAATTTCTATTAGGATATGTAGGTTTAAAGCAAACATAAAATTTTGAAATCCTAATTATAAAGGATGCAAAATTATCAAAAATGTTTTAGCTTTTTTATAAATTTATTTGCGATGCGATACACCAACAATAGTTTTAAAATAAAAAATTATCTGAAAATTGAAAATACAGGGTGCTCCAATTCCGTCCCCGGTTTTGTTTTGTTTATAACTTTTTTGCGACCAAATTTGCTAATAATATTTTTGTTCGATTCCCAAGAGTTTACCATTTTGTACGACACTAAACGTGACAACAAAATTTATTTTCATAATAGTAAAAACGACGACAAAAAACAACATCAATTGCTCTAGCCTGAATGAAAATCAGATCGCCGAATTCAGGCGAAGTTTGAACGACTGACAAAAACTTGAAAAAGACATTTTTTTAAAAATGTTGTTGAAAAGCAATACAAAACCTCTGCTGAAGCAATTCTAGGTAAGAAGCAGCCGTGACTTTCGTTGACCAGTCGTTGGCGAACTCGAAATTCCTAACCAAATTACACACTAAGCCTTTTGTTCCACAGTATGAACAATTAAATAAATGCATATTAATTAACTCTGACTATGCAAAACATTTCTTTACAAGTGAAATGTCAAACAAAATGATAAACTCTTGGGAATTAAACAAAAATAGAATTAGCAAATTTGGTCGTAAAATAAAAAATTTATAAACAAAACAAAATCGGGGACGAAATTTGAAGCACCCTGTACAAATTTAAATTAACTTTTTCTGAGGTTTTCCTCCAGTCTTCTTTCTACTGATTTTGTCAATTAATCTATTTTACTTGTTTTTTTAAGGAAAGCTATACTTTGTGAGCTCACAAATGTAGTTTGATTTTGTTTTTCTAAGCGTCGCCTAGAGATATTGAATGTATTTTTAAAGGCTAAATTGTTTTTGAGCACATTTGCAATACGCTCCAAAAAGCGTATAAAGTGGCACAATTATACATATTTTACCCGAAAATTTAAAGTTAATTATTGTTTTAGAGAAAATATGGTGTCAGTTCTATTTGTTAAAAGTTGGCACACTACTACTTTGTTTAGCATTCAATCTATAAACAATAAATATTTTCAGTTTCATTTTTTTGGGCCTTATCAGTAATTATATTAGTATGTAAAAAAATTTTGAGACTAAATGTTAAATCGTTGAATTTTGTACAAAATTTTAAGCTTCTAAAGCTTCAATTTTAATCTTTGGTCTTGAGATAATCAAATATTTTGTTGCTATCCTGTCAACCCATATTTCAAATTGCTGTTATTTTGAAAATTTGGCATATTTTTGTTATTTTCAAACTTGAATTTGTAGGTTCACAAACAAGTTTTCAATTTACCCAAATTATTTACCACTAAATTATTTTTTTAAATTTTTTAGCAGCCTGGTATATGTAAGAATAAATGCATTTGCTTACGATCGCTTTTGCAGATTATATGCATTTTGCCAGTAAACAGTAGTCTGGCGCCCTAAAGATGTTTTTTTGTTTTATTTCAATATATGAGTTGTAAATTAGTGCCATTTTTATTTCAAAGTCTCGTTATTTGGTCTGAGGTTTAGGCAAAGGTATGCTTAATTTGAGGCAGAGTTGGATTTAAGAACTTAGGCTAATTTGTGGAATACATTTAGCGTTTTTTTTTTGTCTTTTGAAGACTTATAATTTACTATTTTAGGTAAGCATTTTTTTTAGGAATATGATTTTCTCCAATCGTTGATTTAATTCAGTCCGCAGCTTTTCTTCATTTTTTTGGTTTTTTAAGCTTAAATTTTTTGCCTTTTGTGCTTTAAATGGCTAAGCTTAAGCAGACTTTGTATTTACTTTGTGACCTAAATAAAATTTGTTGAATTTATTTATTTATTATGAATGGGAACTAAAATGGAAATCGGATTCAGTTTTTTATATTATTAATCCGAACTCAAATGGCATTTAAAATTTTTTTTTCCTGGTTTAATTACGCCTGTTTTTTAGTTGCAAAATTTGCTTTTAAATTTTTTTTATTTTATTATAACGAGCTTCATCAACGAATTGCAATAAATCCCAATACTTAAGATTACAGAGCAAACAAACAATTGTGTATTCATTATTACGTTGAATGAATTTTACTTTATACTAGGGGTATTGGATAGCATGTAGTCATTATTGTTCTATCCAATATATTTTGGTTTAGTTGAATTTGATATTTTTATGTATTACCTGAGATTTCACACATACATATATTGAAATGTTTTTTGAGATTTAAATTATTTCGTTTTTTTGCCATTTAAAACACATTCCTGATGACGTGGGCCGCATGGTGGACGAAAAAAACACTGGAAAATTGAATTGTCCAAAATGTGTTAAACTAATCTTAATTTATGAGCGGTAAAATTTTTGACAACGTATTCTAAATACGCCAATTATTGACATACAATTTGTCATGTATTTGTTTTTTTTAAAACATGCAAAAGGGCTTATGAAATTTTTATGTGCATTTATCGTTAAATGTTTCCTTACAGTTGTCATGCTTTTCTATAGTCTCATCAATGTTATAAATTGAATTATTCGGCTTTTTTCTTTTTTTTAATGTTTAAAATTTTAAATCTTTTTTTCGATTGACTATAAACGAGAGGTATACTAACAAAATTAAAATCATTTAGTCAAATTTTACATTTAATGTGCTTCATTTACTGTTCATCTTTCTGCTTTAATTGGTCACATTTCTTATTTATTTTCTACTTAATTTAATGTTAAATATTGCTATTCAACGAGTTTTGGTTCGTGGAATATGTACTTATTGCGTGATTACGAATGAATTTCAAATAATTTTTAGCTCTAACTTTTAAAAAATTTAAAGTTCGTATAACAAACCCTTTATTATTGGTGTGAATTTCAAATCATATTCTCTTTTTCTAACGATCTCAATTTGAAGAATTAATTGCGCTGTTAAGTTTTAGTCAGACAAGACTCTTTGTAAAGATCATGTTTTATTTAAAATTTATCTTCTTATCCTTTTATTCTTCTAAAAAAAGAAATGGCTATAAGTTTAGTTCAGGAATGTCCCAAATTGTTTTTGCCTTATTTTTTCTATCCACTTTTGAGACATTCCAGCGACACTAGAATGAATAATTGCTAAAAATTTTAGAAGGTCTTGTCAATCTCAACTTCAACAGCACTATTAAAAACTAATTCGTAAAAATAAATTACATAAAAGTTAAGCTAATAGTTTATTTTTTGTTTTTAATTATACACACACTCAACATTGCAAAAATATTGAACGTAATTCTTTATAAGCTGGTGATAGCTATTTAATGTCAATAATTATTGTAGGTCGCAACATACCTTAATGGGTTGTTTTAATATATTATCATTGTTTTTAAAGAAAAAATACTTCTTAATTATATTAGGCTTAAATTTAAGGAAGCCGACTTCATTTACATTTTTCATTTAATAAACAAAGATTACTTTTTTTTAATTTTTGATTAAACTTTTGTTCGTCGGTTAACATTTGAATTTGATTTTTGAGCTACAAGCGTAGGACAGTTTAAGTTCAAGAAATTCTGCTGTGTAAGGTTTTGTTGTATTTGATTTAAATGAACCTAATGAATTATATTATCACATTTAAACTATTTTGGTTAAAAATTGATCAATTTGCATTCCCAGCAAAATGCCGGCATAGCAACAGTTTAAGCCGAATATACAACACTTAGTGTACGTTTACATGTTAAATTTAATCGTCTTTTTGCCTGAGAACTTGTTTGACTTTATTAAATTGTCATTTTTTCCGAGCTTTTTTGAGTCTTGAAATTTTGTGAAATTAAAACATAAATTTATTTCTTGCTCCTTTTTTTGCACCAATTTTTGTTATTAAAAGAAAAAATTGAAAATATTAAACGTAAAAATCTTACATGTGCATTTTCTATTATTTCCAGCATTTATAGGTTGGAAAAACTTCTTTACATTTACAGAAATTTTTATTTTTCAAACAAAAGGCTTGCTTATTTTATATTTATTAAAAATTACATTCCAAATTCGGCGTTTTGAATATTATTTTTGAATGACTGATTAAAATTTTTGGCTGAATTAGTTAAAACATTTATTTTTATTTTTTGAGGCTTTGATTTTTATTTATAATTTTTTTGGAACCTAACAAAAATTGACCCCTGAAAATTATATTAAAATGGGTCTTATTACAAAATCGTCAAAGTTTATACGCTCGCTCTCGATTATATCGGCGGTAAATTTTGTTTTCGTTTCAAAAATTTTGTTTATGAATAATCTTATGCTACACAGATAAACACAATGAGGAATTGTTAAAATCGAAATTGAGTAAAAAGATTCTGTTTATGATGAGTAGAGTAGATTAAAGGACTTTTTTTCAATTTAATAATTTACAGTTTTATTGTTAAAGCTGTCTTTAATTATTGGCCTAGAAATTTCGCATCCTTTACAGTGTTAACAAAATTTTTTACCGTTAATTTGAACCATTACAGAAGTTTGTCCATTAAAAAGTTGATTAAAAACATTAGGCTATAAAAGTATAAAAAAAGTTTCATAAAAAAATTCAATTGAAAAATTCAATGCCAAAAAAATAAAATTATAAAAATTTTTTAGGCATCGCCTATCGCTGTTCACTTTTTGATGGTTGTGGCGTCACCGTATACACAATTTTTGCGCACTAGTTATGCAAAAATTGGAAACACGTTCACGTCCTGAGTACGACAGCACTGCATCGACTATTGTGAAGAGTGCAGCGAACGAAAGTATTAATAATAGCTCAGGCACTGGTAAAAAAGATACATGATTTATAAAGTTGACTACCCAATGTATTTATTTGATAATAAGACAGTTTAAAGCTCAAAATAGTAGATTATACCTGAATTTAAGACCAACATGCAAGATTTAGCTTTAACTTTATACATGCGCTTTGAATTTTTCCTTTGTTTTAAGATAACAAATTTATTTCCACAACCTAATGTTGTTCATCGTTCTAAAACGTAAAAAACCTTTTTTGACATGATTGCTATTTCAAAGAAATAAATCATTTGTAGTTATTTAAGGAACATTAACAATTAGATGTATAGTTTTAGAGCCTTTAAATGCCGCACATCCGCTCTGCCGTTTACGCCATTTTCGATCAGAGCATGATGACGAAGCGTTGGAGACAAAAGCCAGCGACACAAAAATGAAAAAGGCGACAGAAATACATGAAATTTTGAGAAGCAAAAAGTGTATTGCTAACGTATTAAATGTAAATTGGATCTAGCCAAATTAAGTCGCTTTCATATTTTGAAGAATTATTCTTTCAGAGGTTGTCAAAATTAAAATTTCCGCACGAAATGGTTAAAAAATATGGCATTCGCGCAATTGAAGAATGTTATAATGTTGTGATTGACGCGCCGTCAGATCAACTTGTTTTTCGACAATCAACGTCAGGCCTGCATCTAAGTAGTCAATTGCTCTCTCTTTTAAAAAAACAAATTCAAATATAAATTATTAATATAATTGATGGGCTAAGCTGTAAATTTTGGATTAAATGCATTTACGGTGCAGCTATAGAAATGATTTATAAAAAAGTAAAAAATGTAAAAAAAAAACTAAAAAATTACTCAAGACTTTCCTAATCCATAGTTTCCCTATGGTTCAACCAATCCTTGTGTTCATAAAATTATTTTATCGTTAACGAATGTGATAATATTCACTAGCTTTTATTAAATTGCTGTAAAAAAATTATGATATCTTTTTATTATTTCATTCATATTTTGTTACAATAATTTTTTTGTTAGACACATTCAATTTTTGGTAGACAAAATGCTTAATGAAAAATTTATTCGTCCGATTTGCTTTTTGGTCTATGTTGTCGTTTTCCTTTGATTAAAATCACCTTTGTAATCATCTTTTAGTTCTAAATTCTTCAAACGTTTTATAGAAAAATATTTTTGAAAAGTTGTGTTTTGCGCCCTTAGTTTAGACACAAAGTTCGGTGTAACCGGCGCACATTATCATTGTTAAATTTCTATAAAGGTTTTTAAATTGAAGCGCTCAAATAGCTTTTCTTTGAAGTTGAGTAAAGATTTTTTTTAAAGAGCTTTGATCCATTTTTTAAGCTTTGCAATAAGTTCTGTTGTTAATTTACAAATCTTTTTTTTTTAGAAAGAACAGAAGGGGTTTACGTTGAGCCGTGGTCGTTTGCTGATTCTGTGCTGTTTTGTTTTACAATTATCACTACAATAGGTAGATACGTTTTTTTTTCTAACAATCCGCTAGGCACAAATTAATGGCATTTGGAGTTCAAAAATGAAACAAAATTTATTCATTGTGTTAGAACTTTGTATTTGTAAAATTAATTTGCATTAGACATGTGAAGTAGTTCCCAATGATGCGTGTAGAAAGAGAATGTAATTTTCATAGAATAAAAAACAAACTTTTTTATTTGTTTTCAAATAATTTGTTTTCAAATAATTTGTGAATGGCATTTTGCTTGTACTTCTTTTAAGAGACAACATTAATAATGGTGCTATTTAATTTATAATTTTTGATTATTATTTATTTTTAGGTTACGGTAACGTGGCGCCAAAAAGTTTTGAGGGGCAATTATTTTGCATTTGCTACGGATTGATTGGAGTTCCTTTTGCGCTGTTGGTAATCGCCGATTTAGGCAAATTTTTGTCTGAGGTGATTGATGGTTGGGAGAGAACGTACCGCAAATTCTACAGGTAAATTATTTTTGAAATTTGTCATTTATTAAGATTTTAAGGAATGCAAAAACCAGAAATGATTTTAATTAAATTATAGTGAAAATAAATAAAGATTAAAGGGGACATGTAGTAAAGTTAGACGGAAATTTATCAATAAAAAATTGTTTTTTAAATTTGTTAACTTTAACTTAATGATATCAGGTTTATGGTATTATATTAGGTTGATTAAAAAATTTTGAGCGTTTTATTGATCTTTATTAAAATCAAATTTATAATAATAACTAAGGGTCTTTATCGTTTATATAGCCTCCATTATCTTTTATTATCTTTCTCCAACAAGGCCGTAGCATCAAAATGCCACTTATGCAAAACTGTGGCGTCTTCTGGGCGAAGAACTGTCAGCTTTTCATCTTCGATGAAACGGTGTCTGCCCAAGAAGTGTTCCAATGACCCGCATAAGTGGTAGTCGAACGGGGCTTTGTCTGGAGAATATGGAGGGGTGCTTTATTACGCTCCAACAAAGTTCTCGAGTTTTTGTCACGTTTGGTGTGAAACGTGCCGTCGGGCATTGTATTGTTGGAACATGAAGTGCCATAGATCAAAGCCCAAATCGACCAAAGCGGCCTGTACGCTGTCTAGTTGGGCGCAGTAGACCTTGCTGTTGATGTTTTGGTCACCCAAAAGGAGTTTCCATTAAACAGGATTGGTCAAAGGCTTTCCGGATTGCTTTTTGTCTTTGCGATGAGTATTGCGAAAAGCAAACCACCGGCGACATGTTGATTCGAGAGCAAACTTTGGCTTCCTAAACTAGCACAAATGTTTCGAGACGCTTTCCACGGATTTCTTCGCGATTTTTGGCATTTTCTGTTTTTTTTAAAATGCCATAACTTTTTAAAGAAAAGACAATACAATTAAAACGATATATTATTATATTCGTAAGACTATCAGATTTATTAATATTTACAAAAAAAATTGAATCAGAACAACAAATAAAAATTTATTAACAAAATTAAGAACGCTCAAAACTTCTGAATCAACCTAATCAAATTTATTTTAGGCAAATTAAAGGACGTTGGAAATACAAAAATTTCAAAAGAGATAAATTTAACTGCAAAATTGCTAGCGACTCACGGTCGGTTGATCACAAAACTTGCGAAAACGGGAATTTTATCGAGAAGAAATGTTCTTCTATAGATGGTATTGATACTGAAAGTATTACAGCGTTAAACCAGGTCTCAGTTTTGTTATTTTCGGATTATTTTATTCGATCGAATTTCAGCTTGATGAAATTTCTTTTGCTGACAAAACTTTAAAAGTCAATGAAGAAGAGGAGTCCGACGGTAAAAAGGAAACAAAGGACGAGGAAGAAGCATCAAATCAAACTGTTTCATTGCTTATTTTGTTTATATTGTATATATTGACGGGATCACTTCTACTGGTATACTTGATTTTACATTTTTAATTCAAAAAAATTTCTTCTGTTCAAGCAATAAAGTTGTGCGTTTATGGCCTAAAAAACCCAAAATCAGCATTTTTGCAATAAATATTTTTGAAGACTATTAGCCAGTTTTTTTATATCTATTAATAAATTTCATAGCCTCACTTTTTTATTGGAAATTTGGTGCCATAATTAGTAGTAAGGCAATGCAGTTGATGATAAAGTTTCTGCCGTAATAAGGCTTCGGGAATGAATTAAAGCGATATATGTTTTTGTGATAAGGGTCAAAAGTTTAGCTTAATCAATTTTTTTAACATTCCTAATAAGAACCATTTGATTTACTTTAATTATCACAAACTTAAAACCATTTCATTATGATTTTAGTCAAGCTATGAGCCGGATATGACATTTTTCAAAGCATTTTATTTCAATTTTGTTTCATTGACCTCAATTGGATTGGGTGATGTAGTGCCTCAAAGGTTAAATTTTGTTTCTATGATTAAATTTTAGTGAATTGTATTTATTTTGTTTAGTAAAACTTATATGTTTTTCACTCTTGTTTATATTGCCATCGGTTTGGCCCTGACAACAATTGCTATTGAAATTGCGGCAGATTCACTAAAGAAGTTGCATTATTTTGGACGCAAAATCGAAAACGTTGGAAATGTTGTTATATGGTTTGGAGGAAAAAGGTTTATTTTTTCTCCAATATAAGTTGATAGCATCAAAAGGCTTTTTTGACAATGCTACAATCTGTTATGCAAGAAGTATTGCAGTTCATATTGTTCATAATTACATGTTCCAATCTAACATTTTATCTATTTTGTAATTTGTTCAGATTAACAATGAAGTCATTGGTCAAAAATTTGGGCGATCAATTCAATTTACCTTTAACAACTATTAAGAACCTCGATTTGGAAAAATTTGTTGACAACGCCATTAAAGTGGAAGAAGGCGAGCTTGAAACGTTAAGGGTACGAAAAAGTTATTCTGTGCTTTAATAAGTAAATTTTGATGGTTAATAAGTATTGTAAAATCATTTTTTTACAGCCACCGCCAATCGAGCCAATAGACTTGAACTTAAACATGGTTAATTACGCAGATGATGGTAAGCCTCTTATGCAATAATTAAATTTCTTTTTAAAGTTATTACTTAAGTTATATTATATCTTTTTTTTTAAACACAATTAATAATGATAAATTAGAGGAATGGATTCGGGAGACGACGCCATCTCTATCCGATTCGCCCACACCGCACACAGCCCGGCATCCTACGCCGGAAGCTCTCTCAGCAAGGAGCCCTTCAGACGTTAAGACGGCTTGTCAACCAACTCCCAAGCCGGAGACGGCCAAAGCACCAACCCCAGTTCTTTTGACCGCCAGAAATCCAACACCACCGGACTTGCCGTGCACAGTGCGCGATCCTTTGCCAACACCCGAGACGTCAAGACACCAGGCACCAAGTCCTTCAACCGCCAGGGGATTGACACGTAAGCCTTATTATTTGTAATTTTCGTAACTTTTAGTGCAATATTTACTTTTTTTGTAAAGCCTGTGTTTGTCTCTATTAAAAAAAACAGTATAATTTCAACTAAATTCAAAACAAAAAGTCTGGATCCAAACATTTATGACCTACATACCAAAAATAAATTAAAAATACAGTTGAGCCTCCCTATCAGGGATGGGTTCCGTATTTGTATTTGTAAATATCGGTGTTTTTTTAAAACCGTATCCGTTATCGTATTTTTTTGCTACGGATTCCATCCTTGCTCCCAATATTCCTATGAGACGCATCTGTTAAAAGTTGAGGTGTAAAATTGTTGCAAATTTGTCAAATTAACAAAATTATATAACACAAATTAAACAAAATAAACGAAGATATTTAAATTAAATATAAAAAACCTCCAATATAAAAGGAAATAAAGTCTCAAGGGATGTCACAAACATAAAATAACTACCACGACGCCTAAAGAGAAAACCGCTCAATCGAAATCAATACTTCACTACTTTTTGCCTAATAGAGAGAGAAAGCGCCACGAAAGGCAGAACGTAAAATTCCACTAAACTTTACACAAAGAGAACTGACCAAGGAAAGGCAAAACCCAACTGAAAACAACACCAGAGAAAAAAAAAAGATAGAGCCTTCCCAAATTAATTATTCGGTTATTTATAGGAAAGGAAATGGTATTCGCCTCCTAATTAAATCCCCACAATCGCAATCGCTACAACATCCAATGTTAGTGAATGCATTTTATTGTATCAACTAAGCCTGTGTGTAAATTTAATAAAATTAAAAAAAAACACATGTATAATATGAAGCAATTTAATTTTTAGTTGTTCTTATTTCTGTTGCTGTTGTTTATTAACGTTTGTATATCATAATATTTAAATTAGCCAAAATCATATTGCACCCATGCCTTAATAACATTGTTTTTTCAGTTTGCATTAAAATTAAATTTGTTTTAATTAAATTAAAAATGTAGAAAAAATTATTGTATATAAGCCAAAAAATATAAACCAATGGACAGCACTTATGTAATGAAATAAAAAGGGCATAAAAATTGGTTTTTTGCAAATAAAAACTGCTGAAATTATTGAGTGCAATATTTCTTTAAAAATATTTTATTACTAACAGTCACGTGGAATGGTTGATTAATTCTTTTGTATTTGTTCACTGTTTTTCTTTCTTTCAACATCAAAATAACAGAGAGTTAGGGTTAATGAACCATTTTTTTAAAATTTATAAAAAAAAATTTTATTTGGCAAAACGTAAAATCTGACCATAAATTGCATTTGCATTACGATACGCTAACCATGAATTTGCCTGGTGCATGTGCAACAAATGGACCAGATCTTTATAGTTTGAGATTTTTTAAAGAATCCCTTAATATTAATATTTATTTAGCCACCCAGTCAGCGGAAGAAGAGTGGAAACGAAAAGGAGCGTACAGTAAAGAAGCCTATCGTCGTTATTTAGAATATCAAAAAGTAATTTTGCACTTTGATCTATATTTTGGTATACATTAGTTTCAATTCACGACATTATTTTAGCAATGGCGCCGTTTCCGCCAAACTTCAAGAAACGGTGAAATACCATAGCTAAAACCCCAAATTTCGGCAGCAATGCAAAAAAAAGTTAAATCTTATTCCCCTTCTTCGACATCACGTCAGCCATCTACTTCCTCCAAATCTTGGCCATCTTCGCGAACAACCACTGACTCGCAACAGTCGAGGACGCGCAGAACTGAATCATCTAAGCCTAAGCCTAAACAAGACGCAAAAAAAAGAAAAAGATAAAATAAAACGCCGAAAATTTTTTTTAATTAAAATTTGTAATTATATTTCTATTTTATGATCGAAAAATAAAGTCCATAAAATAAACGAATATTCGTTTGTTTAAAAGAACTTTTGGACAGAAAGGTCCAAGCCGGGTTAACAAAACAAATACAATACTCAGAGTTTACTCAACTCTATTCAGAAGCAGAAAAACAGAAATCAGAAAACAAACAGATTTGTAAAAAAAACATTCGAAAAATCTCTTTAAATTGTCAAACTTTTGAAATTGTCCGGCAGTCCTATATCTACACAAAATATTGCAAACAATTTAAAAGATGTTATACATTATGCCAAAGTTTTAATTGTCAGCGATGTTATGAACATAGCCATTATATCGTAAAATTAAATCTGGGTGATAAAACGCTAATTCATTTATATTTAAGTTTATTAAAGTTTAGCCCATATTACTTTTTTGCGCTCACATTTTTGCGTTTTTATGGCTGTTTTGTATTAAGTCATTTTAATTGAACTATTTATTCAATAATTATTACATAAATATTATTACTTCTCAAATCTTTACATATGTTATATTTGGCTGGTTGTGATTTGCGTGACGAATCGAACGTTATTATTGAAACTTAAGTGAACCATCATTTGTGCGGAAATTTGCTCCAGCTGGAACACAGAGGCAAAAAGTCCTTGAATTGAAACTGATGCACTAAAATATAATTTTAATAAATCCCTCAAAAGTAGGCTTGTATATTGGTTATTTGGTTTGCAAGTTGTTTCAATGTGCGGTTTAATTTTTCAATTTTCATACAAAAATATAACGGATTAAAAATTTTTGAGATTTTAGTTTCAAATTTGCAGGAACAAATTTTAGTAAAGCAACGAAATGTTTTTTTATTACAATAATTTTTCTTTTATTTTGTCTGTTTTTGGACCTGTTTATTTAGGGCACATACACGTTTTGAACATTCTTTAACATGAGCAAATATAATAGTAGAGTTGGTCTAAAAAGTCAATCATCGTCATAATTTGGTTTTTCGAGTTTTGACAACAAACCATTGTTGTTCTCAATAAATTTTTTAATTTTAGTTTGCTAAAATTTTTGTTCCTCGTCAAGGTGTTGGCTTCATTTGGTCACAAATTGGGAGGTGACAAAGATAAAACCAAAAATTTTTTGTTGATGTTTTTCCCTTTTTCTGCTTTACAAAGGAGAACTTGCAATTGTGCATTTTGTACGCCATCTTCTACTGTGTAGTACTTCCATAGACATTTGGCAAAAAAATGGCGAAAGCAGAAAAAATAAATAAAAATTTGAATAATTTCAAAAAAATCATTTGAAGACACAATTTAAAATTAAAATCTTATTAAATATTAAAAATTTCATAGATTGCTCAAATTGAATGCAATGTATTAAATCCCTGTTCACCCCCCCGTTTCCCCGTGAACAGGCGGGGAGGGAAGGGGGAAAACCCCGTGTTTTTTCGACGGGGAACGAGGGAGGGAAAATAGGCCAAATAATGGGAGGGATCTCCGGGGAGGGAAGAAATTCCTGGGGGTGGGGGATAGACTAATTCTAGTAAATAGTATAAATGAAAAAAAATAGATTCTTTTTGGTTTTCTTCTGAAAAAAACATTATGCAACATGCATTCACGTAAAAATAAAACACTACATGACGCCATGGGAAATGCACATTGCGACACAATTTTCAAAATGATTTTCAAATTTTGCTGAATAATTTACGCATTTTTTATAAGTACACAAAGTATATAAAGTTTTGAGAAAATAGATTTTCGGTACAAAAAAAATAAAAATAAATGGAAAACCTCTGTACGAATGGACCAATTGTAATTAAATTGCTGAAGCTCCTAGCTTGACAGGTTGCTACAGAAATGGTTGCTGTAGCCGTCACTAATGATACAACAGCCCCTAAATTTTGTCATAAATAATAGTTGCAGACTACAATTATATATTTCTGGATTTAAAATGATATCAATTTTATGTTTCACTTTTTAAAACAGTTTAGTTGGCTGAATTTTATACATCCCATAAATTTCTATAAAAAAAAACGAAAACCTTGCTCAACAATTCCAAAAGTATCTCCAAGGTTTGTCTGTGTTTGGGTGCCGGTACCAACTTTGATACAATCATTAATTTGCGGAGGTGTATACGTCGGGCGCGAGGTAATTCCAACCGTTGACAATCCCACAGATGCAATTGATTGTATGACCTAAATACAATGTATATATGTTCAATAATGATTAATTTTAACAATATATCTTTATTTTGTTCTATTTTAAAACGAGTAGTTTAACTAAAAGTATTACAAAAAAAATTTGTTGAAAAGTAAATATTCTGTCAAAATTAGTTGGCTCATTTAAAAAAAAGTAACAAACCGCTGCTGTTATGTCACCGTTAGCTGTGTTTTGAGCTTGAATTTGATTTAAGGCTTGTCCCGGCAGAAAAGATTGTTCTTGTAAAGCAACATTACTGGGATATGTCCACGTGACTGGCGGATTCATTGTCCATGACAATGTCGGGTTTGTAAGTATCTGATTGTTGACTAAATTGTTTAAATTTATTAGCATATATAATTAATAACATAGAAAATCAACGTACAAAAACTTTATATGTGTGTCGTATAAATAAGAAATTTTAGACTAAAGTATTAATCAACGGCTGTTTTTAAACCATTTTTTAACTCAACGATAACTTTTTTTTAAATCAATTTTATTATCAAATGGCAAGTTTAAAAAAAAAACTGCCATTAACCATTAGTCAAACGCCGGACTCATCAACTAAACGAAGAGCTTTAGGCTTAGACATTTATTAGTATAGAACATACCTCCACTCCCACAGCTTAGCACACAACAATTCCTTAAAAAACTTGAGAAAACAAGGCATATTATGGCGTAGAAATAATTCATCGTCTTGACATACAATGGCTGCAAGCGCTTAAGACTATTTAGTTTGTTGAATACGAATATTAATGTAAAACTTTGCTTTGAAATTCAAAACTGATGTATGTTTGGCGTTTGACAAAAATTAAAACTTAAATATTAAATTTTTCGAAACAAATTATTTGGTGAAATTCGCTTTCGGTCTGACGATTGTTTAATCAAATAAATTTTAGTTTTCTCTGTTTTTTATTTATTTTACAGCATAACCAAACTACTTTTTTTTTTTCGTTTTTATCAATTTTGTTGGCGCTACAGTTTTTATTATTTGTTCTAATAATAGATGTTGCGACTTGAAAAGACAATTTTTATTTAGTAATTTTTTGCGCAATAGTCAAATTGTTTTTTTTTTATTAGTTTGGAAATCTGTTGGCTTTGTTCCGAAAAAAAGAGTAGGAAGGAAGAAACGCAATTATATTTTGATACCAGATATTGGCGACTGTAATATTCTGCGTTACAAGAATATATATATATTAAATTTATTTGTTTGATTAACAGTTTATGGCCGTTTGTTTTGTCGTCAAAATGACGGAAATATGTCTTTGGTACAAACCCGTTGCATGATTATGTCTTTATTATTCATTTAATGCTGCAATTTTTTTGTTCAGTTTTTACTGCATTTTACATTGAAAAACTATTTTACAGAATTTTTGTTTAAATAGTTACGCTCAATTGTTGCAGTTTTTTTGCTATTAATAAAAACAAGTTTCAGGTAATACTGCTGTCAATTAAAAACAATTTTATTGAAATTGTCATTGTCAACAACATGAGCTAAAGACATTTTTTGCCTTGCACTTAAACTTGAGCTTAGTCTTCAACATAGGCTAAGTCTCAGTCTTAGTACAACTAAATTACTTTTATTTGGGTTGAAGCAAAAATGTGGATAAAAGATTTTACGACTACTTTATAGCTACGACCTAAGCTGTGAGCTTCAATTTTTCCCTCAACACATTAAACAAAGTTATAAAAATGCTAATAATGAAAGGTATAATATTATACCTTTCATTATTAGCATTTTTTAAAAAAACATTGTTTAATTTGTTGAGGGAAAAATTGACTTATAGTTTGAATTTGTTCTGTTGAAACTTTAAAAAGTCGAAACATACACAATAATATACGATATATATGTTCAACATGTAAAATATCAAATTATTTATTTAAAAAATACGATATTTACAACAACTTAAAAACATCCCTTGGGCAAACCATTATATTAAAAGACAAAAACATTTTTATTGAGTAACGGTAATTTCTGTAATAAATTTAACATTATCCCTGAAGTTAAGTTGAACCATCATTTGCGCAGCAATTTGGTCCATCTGATAGCCGCTAGCTGTTAAGCCATCGATAGTGACAGACGCACTAAATAAATGCATTGGGTTTTTTTGTATTGAAAAACAAGAATAAACCTTTGAACAAACGGTGTTCGAGTAACTGAGGGCGTCAAATGTGCGCGCTGTACAGCTGGCAATTTTGATAGCGGCGGAGGTTGTTGCCAAATAAACCAAAAAGCGCCTAAATAGTTGAGAAATCATGTTTAATTATTTTTTTAGAAAAAAATATGTAATTGGGTCGAGTTGTTACACCCGCTGTTGGCAGTCCAACAGCAATTAAGGCTTGAATCACCTACAAAAAACATTTTTTTAATTCTGAGCCACAAGGACGGCAAAGCATACCGCAGCATTGATGTCGCCGTTAGCTGCATTTTGCGCTTGTGTCTGTGTCAAGGACTGACCCGGTAAAAAGGACTGTTCTTGGAGAGCCGTAGCGTCCGGGTATGTCCAAGTCACTGGTGGGTTCATTGTCCAAGAAAATGTCGGGTTTGTAATCAATCGACCTTCCACTAAAATAAGACTTGATTTGCATAAAAATTAGATTTAAATCATAAACTAAGGACTGGAAAGTTATAATTAAAAAAAATTTTTCCATAAAAAAGCCATATCTGACTAAAATATTTTACCAAACACAATAAAATACAAATTTATTGAGGTATTCAAAAAATCAAACCTGCTCCCAAACTCCCGCAACCGAAGACCATAGACCTTTTAAGCAAAGCCAAAAGGTGACAAAATATTTGAAGAAGATAGTTTAACTCAAGTATTTCATTTTTTATAAAGAATTTAGCTGATAATTACAAGCGAACAAAAAAGCATATAAATTTTAAAAATGATTTTATTTATCAAAATGAGAAATTTAATAATGTAAAGTTGCAAAAACCAATTAAACCATAATTGTGTTTTTATTTTATTTGTGTTGTATTATTGTCTGTTAATGATTTTTATTATATGACTTTACTTTTCATTCCAATTGCATTCCTATATTTGATTTTATGTATTCTCTTTGCTAAGATTATAAAAAATTGCTACATCCAACTTTTATTGTTTAAGTACCTATAAGTTGTGAAAACATTCTGCAAATATAGTTAAATTTTGCTATTTGAAGCGTTGAAAAAATTTTGATGGCGTAAAGTCTCGTCGATTCATTCTTTTTTTTTGCTTGCATTTATGCCTGCTGATTAATGCCAATTTGTTTGTTTTTTGTAATTGTTGCATAGTTAAACAACAAATATAGCCATTGTGTTACGCCGAAATAATCGCTAATAATAAAACATTCTATTTGTTCCAACGGCTTTGATTACACTCTATAGATTGATGCAAACGTATTTTTTATTCGTTTAACAACCAAAACACACAAATATACAAAATGTTGTTAAAAGTGTGGACAAATTTATGAACAATGGGTGTAAACACACACTTTTAAAAATTTCTTCGAATTATTGTTAAAAGTACTATTTCGGGTGGGCGATTACTTGTTAATATGTTCTTATAAAACTTTTCCTGTATAAGTTTTGCCATTTATAAATTTTACGATTTCTATAATTTGGAAAGGCTCATTCAAGGTAAATTGCAAAAGAAATATTTTAATTAAACAATTTATTCGGAAGTAAAAATTGAACTAAAAATAGTATATAATTTTGTAATAATTAAAATTCGTTGATTTGAAGTAAAAGGTACGCAATAAGAGTTGGTTATTTACCCACAGATGCAAGCTAATTACCATTTTTTACCGCGCATAATGAGTAATTTTTTCATTAACATATGCACAACAGCGTTGTCCATTTACGCCACCGATTCGAAGCAAAAAGACCAGAATGGGCGAATCGACACGACAAGGTGATATTGCTCCATGACAACACTAGGCCTCATGTCACGCAATCGATCAAAGACACCCTAAAGAATTTCAAATGGGAAGTCTTACCGCACCCGTCGTACTCTCCTGACATCGCCCCATCGGATTATTTAATTTTCCGGTCGATGGCTCACGGTCTAGCGGAACAGCAATTCCAAAATCGCGCAGAAGTTCGAAAAATGGCTGAAGCAATGGATAACGTCAAAAAACGAAAATTTTTTTTATAATGGAATCCACAAATTGCTGAGTCTGTGGAAAAATGTTGTGCTGAGTGACGGGAATTATTTTTAATAAAAAATTTTGTTTAAAAATATAGTATATTGTTAAAATTACATGCCTTGAAATACGGCGGAAACTTATTTGTACACCTAATATTTGATAAAAAAAAATTATGGTAAAAAATTGATAATAACAAAAAAAAGTTAGGTTTTGGCACAAAATTCTTGCATTTTTCCGTGTCAATTTTCGTGCACATTTTGTGCAAACTGTGTTTTTCTGCCCGAAATTGCACAAAAACGGCAAAATCGTGCATTTTTTCTTTTTTTAAAAAAAATTGCACATTTTTGCCGGTTTGAAGTACACTGCTGCAAATTATATATAATTCAATAAAATATATTTTGTATTGTTCAATTTTTTAATTGAGATTTTTTTCTAACACATAATTAAATTTTTAGCTCATCGTAATAATTTTAAATATATTCAATTTTGTTTTAATCGTCCGATTTTGTCTAACAAAGAGTAAAGACTTTACAGGTGGCTAAAGTGTCATATAAACAAACTATTTTTAACACATTTTCATTTTCAGACTATTTAAACTCTTTTTTGAGCACTTTTATTGTGCTAAGTTTCATTCCTTAGTTTTTGATTATATTTCTTCTTAGTTTCGATCAGATTTTTGTGGTCTTTTCTTATAGTTTCTAAGTTTGCCTCAACTATATAGCTTTCGTTTTTTCCATTTTAAATTATTTAATGAAACGCTTAAGTATTGGCTTTTTACGGAATAATTTTGTAAATATTTAGGCTTTAACTACCATAAAATCCGATTTTTGAAATTAATTTGATATAAAATGATAAAAAAGTGATAAGTTTCAGATATCTTAACGCTTATTTAAAAAATGGCGATCAAATTTTCGACAATTGTGCTCATCGTTTCTTATGCCCTCGTTGTAAAATCCAAACACAACGAGGAACATGCAAATTCATTGTTCCCGTCAATTTTTTTGCCCAGATTTGCAGCCGCCGAAAAACATCGAGACACTGAGCCGGCTCAAGACAAGTCAGCAGACAAAAAAATGCAAAGGAAAATCATTCGGAATACGACTCATTAAATGATTCACCACAAAACGATGACTCATTCAACTTTTCCGATCAATTGTGCAATGACTCGGCCAATGTGCCTTCGAATGTCAATTCGTCGGACAAACTGTCTGAGAAGTCAGCCACCAAATCAATTGAAAGCTAGAATTCACCTAAACATTACTAAAGTGAATTCATTACACTTTTAATTGTCAAAAAACATATGCAATCGTTCAAATTTGAAATCAATCAAACTTTTTTTATATGAAATATTTTTGTGGTTAATAATAAAATAATGGTTGAAAATAACTTAGTGTGATTACAGTATACGCTATTCAATTTGATTAAACAAATGCAGGATATATATCAAATTAAAAGAAGTATTTCAATTTTTTAGAAAATTGCATAGCGAATGGTATTAAGAAGGTTTATAGGGATTTATGTGCATGGCTGGTCTTTTAGACCAAAATTTGGTTTTTGTAAGAAAGTCGAGGAAAACATACAATGAAAAGCCGAATTACTGGTCAAATCCATTGTTTTTTCGAAGACCTGTCGGGCATTTATGTATGTTCTGCATAGGTCTGGTATTTAATCACAAAAGCTAAATAATTATTAAACCAATTTTCCACAATACATTGAAATTTATTTCATGTCAAATGTAAAGACTTAAAGATATTCAATCACAAAAGTGCATACACCGTTAGAATAGGAACAATAAATGCACAAACCATTAGAATAGTCATTTTAATAAGTGAAACATTCTGGCTAAAAATTAATTTATGTATATATGTATGTGTTCGTAATTTAAACGTTAAACACAAGTAGAAAATATTTATTATTACGTAATATATAATATGCCTTTGCGTAAATTTTTATCATCTCATCTCTGCAAAACACTATTTTGCTTAAATACTCATTCTCCAATTAAGTTTATTAAAATCACAGAAAAATATAATGTTAAAAAAACTAAAATTAGGTCATTCCCTGATCTTTTTTTTATTCCAAATTATAAAAGTGTAAAACCCACAAACTCCCGCGTTTTGTCATAACTGTAAATGACTTTTGTCAAAAAAAAAAACCCCTTTTAATAAATTGGAAAAAAATTTAAAGGTAATTCCAGCGTTCTTTTTTGAGGTCAAAATTTGAACCGAGGCCGTTCGAAAAAAAGTAATAAAACATTAATTTTTTTTTCTCAAAAATCGAAACTGAAGAAATCGTTCATTTAAATTTTTATTTTGTCAATGATTCATGTTCTAAAATAAGTTTTATTTTTCCGTTGGTCACCTTCACAGGAGTCTTCGTTAACTACCATGTTATAAATATATTTTGATTCTTGACATGAAAAAAGGTGACCACATTTTTATCAAAAGTTGATTAGTTTGTTTTCGACATGTAAAGCCCATTTAGGAAAACCTAAATTACCGTATTTACTTCCTCAGATAAAATTCAATTTTTTCTATCTTCTCAAATTATGGGACTTCTACTCTATTGGAATGAGGCTTTTACTAGAGAGAGAGAGAGCTTATATTTTTCAGTGAAATTAGTTTGTCAATTTTTAATTATTTTTGCTACAAAATTTAGCAAATATGTTTAAATAATCCCCCCATAATATGCTTTCAATAAATAAATAATTATATAGTCATAAAATAAAGTAACTTGAACCTCAACATCATTGTGTGGACTCAGAAATTTTCATTTTATTGGGAGGGGTTTTATATTGTTATTTTCTTTAACTTTAACTTTTTCGTTAAATACTTTAAATGTTACTTAAATAACATTGTATTTTCTGCAATTAATAAATTAAATTTTTTTTACAAAAAAAATATTATACGATAGTTTTATTTTTGTCCTACACAGACAATGCTACAATTTATACGTTTGTTGTTCTATATTTGTATTTGGATCTTTCAGTCACGTTATGATATAATATCTCTCTTGTTAAATATAATCTATTAATGTTAATATTTTAAATTATTAAATCGTTTAAAAATTCATATTCTTTAAAACTCGAAAACTATTTGTTAGCTCTCGAATTGTTTATAATACAAAATCAAGCAATCACAAATATGAAAATATTTATTTCGCCCATATTGTAAAAGTATTAGGAATCAAAACATAAATTACAATTTTTTCTTGTGCTTCATTAATTCAGTGTTGTATAAAAACTCCGCATTTGATTTCTTTGACACCCTTTATTGGGCAAGAAACAAAAATTTTAATGAGTATTATTTTCAAATGTAATGCTTAATTGCGTTGGAATGTGTTGTTAAAAATATAAGTTTGAAATTCAGCTTCTGTTTCTCATCCAATATTCAGAAACGAATTATTTACTGCAGTTTACCCAAATTTAATAACATGAAACAATAAATCGCGAATAAGATTAATAGCAGCAGAAAAATCCGTTACGTTCAAGTTCTACGGCTGATTCTTTCTGTTTTCAGTCTTTCTGTTTTCTTAATTAGTCAGCTAAATCAGTATATTGATATTTTAAAACATGGAAAAATTTCGTTTTAAAAAATAAAACTTTCAATTTTATAAAAGCTAAAAATTTGAAACAAAAAGATTTTGCGACAAAAAGCGTTTGAGTTGCGTTCTAATTCCGAGGTTTATCTTAGTTTGTAGTTTCAATCAAGTTAGTAAAGAGGTAAATAAATGAGTCAGTTTTAATAGAAGTTAAATGTGCAAAAAGAAAAAAAGAAAAAAATTAATGAATTAGTGTAGAATTGCCACCCATTTTAGAGACCGATATTCATCATAGCAATTTATCTACCTAAGCCTAATCAAGTCATCCCTTCAAACTCACGCAACATCAACTCGACCCTAAACAGCTTCCAACCTAAACAGCTTGCAATCCTCATTAACTTACTACTCCGCCAAACGAAGTCATACTAATTGCAACTAACCCTTACACTAATACTTTTTTTGAGTGTTTGTTGGTGTGGTGTTGGTTTGTGCATCAGACACCATACCAACACCCATTCATATTATGCTAACAAAAGATCAAGTAGCCCCATTCTAAAAAAAATATACACGCGCTGTAAAACACCAAAAAAAAAAAAAAAAAATTTATATATCACAACTGTAAAAATACGTAATACAATTAAAAAAAAAATAGAGAAACCACCTAAATTCTCAAGAAATTTCAAAATTTTTCATCTTCTTCTTCCCAATTCTCCTTCACCATAATTTTGAAAATAAAACCTTTTTTTTTCTGTTTTGCCCCTTTTTCCTTCTCTGTCAAAATCATTTAACAAAGATGCAAAAAATAAAAAAAATAATGTTCGAAAAATTTTGGATTTATCCGATGCGTTTCAATGTTAAAATTTATTTTTTTTTTTAGCTGCTGATATCACTGCTTTAAACATTTGTTTCCAGTTGTTTGGATAGTTTTGAATACCCATTTTCATTCTTATGCTTTCAATGACATTTGACTTTTTTTTTAAGTTTTAAATTTATTTATTGTGAGACTTTTTCTTGCTAAGGCAAACAAATGCTGCACAACGGACGGACAATAAGAAGTCTTGGAAAATACAAAAGTTTTAAATATGAATGGGACTGACTTGTCATTTGTGTATCAGTTAGGAAAAATAATTTGTCCTAAATTTTTGTTTTTTTAATTATGCTTTTTTTCGTACTTAAGTCTTATTTTCCTTTCGTCGTCCATTCTGTCTTTTATTTTGTTAAATACGTTCCTTTTGTAATTTTTTTTTGTGTACGCTACCATATTCTTTGTTTTTTGGGTATTATAAGATGGTCAAAAGTCCATCTATTTTAGTGACTTTCCTTTGGGTTTTGTATCTGCTTTTCTGTTCGATTTGTTTTGGTCTCCCTTATTCTGACTCGTTTAGTAAACTATTGGCTACATGTTATATCCTTATTTATTTCACAAAAACCTTTTTGTTTTAGGTGAAATGACATTATGTCAAAGGCACTTTTGCTTTCGCTCCATAACCGGCGCTATTGGTAATTTAATTTTTTAAATTTTATAATTTCATTTACCCACAATCACAAATATCCATTTCAGTGTTTATCGCTTTTTGTAATTCTGTTCAGGCTGATTCCGTTGAGAACGATGGCAACATGCTCAGGAATGGAAACAAAGTTGGTTATTTGTTTGTTTTTAATTCTACAAAAACCCATTTTATTGCCTCATTTACGCAGCAAAGTAAACTAAAAAAAAAATGGAAAACATTGAACAAACTTTTAATAGGTTTATAGCAGGTCATCTTAAATTTTTTATTACAACTTTCTTTTCTCAACAGCGCAATTGATTGCTTTTTAGCTATTGACAAATAAATTCAGAATATGAGTAGAATGCATTAAATCGTAAAGGCAGTGCCAAATGCGAAACTAACAGTGCTGAAAAACAAATACAGAAGAAAGACATAAAAATTGGAAGCCTTATATGTATGTGGCTTTTGTATGAACAACTTTTTTGATTACAGATTTTTCACTTTTTTTTTAAATTTTTTTAAACATTTTGCCATTAATTTAAAAAACTGCAAAACCATTACGTATTTAAATATAAACTACTGTAATTATGCGCTATATTTACATATGAACTACTGTAACTATACGTATTTTTATACTGTATGACGCGTTAAAACCAGAAAATTTGATTATTAAATAACATAATGAAATTGCGCGTTTGTTTCTTATTATTGTTTAAAATGGAAGAGTTGCGCGGTTTGACGCATATTGATATCTGTGAAAGACTTAGAGTGATGAAGTCTTTATTCAATATTTACAAAACTGCCCCTTGCTTTACTATACACCAACATGTGTGTGCGGTGCGAAGATGAAAATCAGAGCTCAAAGAAAAGGTCGTTAATTTAGTAACTGGTGTTGCCCGATTAGGCAATGTAACAGGATAATTGGATTTTAGTTAAGTATTAATGAGCATTTATGGATGAAAAACTTTTTTGGTCATGATTGTTTTTAATACCTAATTTCTTAAATTGCTCAGTTATGCATTTATAAATAAATAATTATTAACGTTCACAATATTATAAAAAAAATTTAAAAAAAAGTAGAAAAACGGAAAAATCTGTGGGGTCAATTTAAACAAGTACCGTTTTTTGAGCTTAGTGGACGTTCCAACGAGTACTCACATTTGAAATTTTTATTGAGTGTAAGAGCAAAAAGAACTTTTGCTGATGGAATATAATTTAAAAAATTCTTAGTTACTGAGCGTGCACTCCTGACATTAATTGCAGCTATTATTGAACAATTTCGCGTTCATCCAACTTTATTTGAGTACAACATACTGTACTAATAAAGAAAATACGATTATATTGTTGCAAGCAGTAGTGTGTAATGGCTCAGTATCCCTCAAATTTTTACACTATTTTTCTTGTCTAACGTTAGACAGAAAGGAAATAGCATTGGCAATTGAGAGGATTCAAAGCACATTTAAAGCCTTAAACAACAATCTGAAACTGTTATCAACGAAAAGAAAATCACTTCATATAACATTAATTTTATAAAAAGTTGCCAATCTGTAGCTATGAGTCTAATTTGATGTTACTAGATTTTTGTTCATTCAGCTTATTTTGATACTCTGACTTACGACTTTATTGGATTTAGATACACCACCCCGTGCCAGTCGACCAAAACAGTCCATGGATTGCTGGACCGGCAAACAAGAAATATCAGTTCCACGTAGGGCAACAATCATGGCTTTCGGCGCGTGAAATGTGTTTAACGCAAAATTCGGATCTTGTAACAATTGACAGCGAAAAAGAGTTTGTATGTTTTACATTTTTTACACACTAAATAAGGCAACGGAGTAATAGGATTGAAATTTGCTTTAAATGCCTCATTAAAAAATATTTGGAAAAATCGTTGACTTCAAATAATAACAATAATGAACAAATTTAGAATTGGATATTGGAACATTATAAACCTCAATTTAATCATTTGCGCGAGCGCCAAATTCAAATTGGACTGCTTCTTGACTCTGGCGACAATGGCCTAAAAGAATGGCGTTGGGTCAATTTCCAGCCGGTCAACCATTCTATAACGTAACCGTTTACAAAATTCATATAAAACTGAGGTAACAATTAGATTGAACTTTAGAAAGTGGACTTCCGGTGAGCCATTTGATCACGCATTTGGACGCGAGCGTTGTGCACTGCTCAATGTTAACGAGCGCCGAATCGACGACGTGGATTGTGATCTCAGTGGAACTGCTTCTCTCTACTATCGATTTATTTGCGAAAGAAGTCATGAGAATCATATGAAGGTTTGTACTAAATGGGTTCTTCATATAAATGGAAAATGTAAACTTAATTGAGGTTATTGAGTAAGCGTACTTTCCAAAGTTTTTATTTTAGCACGAAGAACTAAACAATCCATTGTTGAAACGATTGGAGGACATATTAATCTTCTTTGGTGTTTCCTCACCTTCGCAGACAACTGAAAAGACTCGGGACGAACATTTGCCAACTAAAGAAGAAGAAGATTATTGGGAGAAAACGGATTCAATTACAACAACGACATCGGCGACAAATGTTAATAATTCAAATAATAGTGTTAATGCGACTTCAATTGCTTCAGAAGTAAACTTAACAGCAATTGACGAGTTATCAACGACCTCAACGGCCTTTCCGGAATCGAATACGGTAAGCATTCGATTTTCTACTTGTGTATTTTTTTGTTGTGTACGTAAAAGGTTTGCTCTGAGCTGTCAAAAACCAAGTTAAATTATCTCATTAAGAGTCGTTTTGTCTCCTAATAAAGCGAATTTATTGGTTACACTCAAATAATGCTAATGGGTTTACCGCATATTAAACGACATGTCAGATGCGTAATATGCTGTACATACATACATATATTAGATATGTAATGGATGTATTTAAACGGCAAGCTTTTTATGGGACTTGAGCAAAAAGGGGAACGGACGAAAAAAAAACAGCCGACAACCCGACATATTTGAAAAGAATGTTCAAGTTTATCAAATTTTAATTTTTAGAACTTTTCAAATAACGATATATTAATGCAAAATGGTAAGTTTTATGTTAACCCATCAAAAAATGTGATATAAAACTATAAGATCAACATTAAATAACTCCTGGAAGTTACATTTAATAATGATGCGAACAATAATTTTTTTAATATTTGAGTGTTAAATCAGATAAAATTTAATCATTTTTAATGAACAAGGAAAATTTAGACGATTGAAACAAATGAAAGTTTGGAGTCGAATGGAACTACGATTTCAAACATTAATAATTCATCTACGACACCCAAGGCCGAGTCGCCAATAACAGCTACAGCCGCTTCAGAAGGTTACAAACAATCATCGACTACTAATCTTGAAAGCAGCAAACAGGAAACAGTAGCAGCACCGACTGATGGCACGTCGAGTAGCGGTTCCAGCAGCTCGAGTGAAGCGCCTAGTAGTTCCACCTCGGCTATCAGCCCGAGTGCAGCGGCTTCGATTAGCGAAACCAAACAAGAAACAACGGCTCAAACTGACAGCACTACCGCAATCTCTTCAAGCAGTGTCATCCGCTCAAGAGAAGAGACAATCAGTCCCACTCCATCCAGCAGTTTCAGCAGCTCGAGCAAAATAACATCAACGCCTGCGTCGAGCACTGAAGCAACAACGCCCACTGAGTTAGCAGAAAATACTACAATTGCAATCGAGCCGTCAAGTCAAACCAGCCAGCATGAAAGCAAAGGTTGGTTATGGTATTAAAAGCAAATTGTCATGACATATTGAATACAGATAATGAAAAGTTAATAAATTCACTTTATAGTTTGCACATAAAATATTTTTCTCTAATGCATATTAATAGAAGATTTAAATTGTTTTTAATTTGTTAGGGTAAATCGTGTTAAGCATCATACACACTCTTAGTTTTGTTTATATTTATTTGAGTTACCTGTACACGAAATTGTGGGACAAAAAAAATGTCAACTTGCGACAGTCCACTTGCGAAATTTTAGAATTTCGAAATCGATTTTGAAGTTGCGGTATTCAATTATTGGATGTTAAATATAATAAGAGGTTTTTTATCGTAAATAAAAGTGGCGCAAATCAATATTGTAAAGTCAAAAATTTGCAAGTTGATATTGCCGCGTGTTGGTTATTTACCAAAATTGTGCACAAATTTAATTTTCTAATTTAGTTCAAATTGCTCTATTTTTTGAAAAAATAGAAATAAGCACTGAATTAAGCGGAGCAAGGCAAAAATAAATTTTACCAATTAATTTGAACTAAAAGAAAATACGGGATGTAGAACATTTGCGTGTTATGATCAATCTTCAATAGGCTACAGGAACAAAAAAAATCTGAGCGCTTTTCGTAGTTTGTCTTCAACGATGAAAATTGTTTATGTTTAGACAAAAAAGCCGGCGGTTGTTGTGGCGCATGCCTCAAAAACCTTAAAAAGTGTTGGCGCTAAACGGCTACAAAGTTTGAGTCATGACAATGGCGAATTTCAGCCCTACAAACATCGTTTCATTGAGCCATCAAGTATGTTAACAAACTGCATAACTTGTCGCTTTTTTTTAATTCATACAGTGTACCAAAGTGTAAAGTTAAATTTAAAAAAAAATAACAGTGAAAAAAAGCATTAAAAAAACGGAAACACAAAAAAAAGTGAAAAATAATTGAGCGAAAACGGTGACCAAATTTGACTGGTCTTTTAAAAACAGCTAAAAAACCAAATTGACGTTTTGGGCAGAATGCCAAAAATTTGAAAGTAGTAATTTTTAAGAATATTTCTGTAAAACACTTTTTATATAAAATTTAGTTTTTTTTTGAGTCGTAATATAAAGCTAAAGTTATAAATTTCAGTCCCCGAAGCAAAAATATTTGATGAGCCAATCAGCATTTTTGAAACGGCGTCTATCCAAACAACACGCACAACAAAGGCTGATTCTTTAGAGCGTTTGGCCGAAACGCTAGAGCTTTCAATTGGCTCGTCCAGCCACGACGACTCTTCTCAAAACGTCACCGACAGCCATAGCAGAGTAGGCGGTGAGACGCCGGTTCAGAATCGAATCCACAGCTTGGAGCGGATCATTTCGGCAGTGCAAAAGATGATTGACAACCCCGATGCCATTGGCGAGTCGACTCATGCCTTAAAAGTAAGACAAAAGTTAGAGAAACATAAAATAATGAAAGCCAATGCATCCGAAAGTAAACCTTATTGACAGCAAAATTGAAAATATAGCGGTTATAAAGCATTCAGTTAGAGCACCAAAAAAAATTAAATTTTTTCCTGTTTATTACATCCGGAATTTTAAATCAAAAAATTGCGCGGACTGAAGTAAGGTATATAATTTTAAATGAGATACCCATTTTGCTATTTAATTGCATAGATTGTATTTATTATTAGAGTTCTCACGACATCGCTGAGGAAGTGCCTCTGGTACACTCAAACCAACGATGGAACAACAATGACCAAATATCTGGCAATTACAAGTTGTCCGATGCAAAGATGAATGCCGAGACTGTTGAAACGTTAAGCAATAAACAAAATGTTACAGTAATTGTGGATAAAACAAATACTGTAAGCAATAAAAACCAACAAAAAGCTCACAAAACATTACCGCATTCCGTTAAACAGAAACAGACGCCCGTCGAATGGGTGCTAGGAAATTTTGTACCGGCTGTTGTCGAAGGCTATCAGTCGGACTCTGAGGATTGGATGCCGGTTGGTCATGATTATCAGAAAACCCGCAAATCGATGATATTAAATGAAACACCGCGAGAGATGCACGTGATACACAAAGTCGCCAATTTGTACGGAAATCTGTTCCGATTTCTTAACAACGACGAAGAGTCAACAAATGAATATGATTAACTACATTAATACAGCTTTTTGCTTATACAGTAATGGCGAACAAATTTCTGGAAAATCATTTTGGCTTTTGTAAAACTTTTTAATTAATTTATGACCAAGCCATTTTCAAATTTTTTAAAGTAAACTCTGAAACAGTGGTGGGTAAAGGCTCCGTAACCCTCTCGTTTTTACATATTCATTTTCTTTCTATAACGTCAGACAGAAAGAAATAAGGGACAAATGACGATTCTGGCCATATAAACTCCCGACAATCAACTCGATAATTTTCCTACTTTTAAAATCGATATGTGATGTTTTGAAGTCACGGTATTCAAATTAAATTATTGCAAGTTGAGTGCAATAAGTTTCCATTTATTGTAAGTTAAAAATTACGACTTAAAAGTGGTGCAAATCAATATTGTAAAGTGGAAAATTTGCGTGTTGACTGTCGCGAGTTGACATTGCCACGTGTTGGTTATTTACCAGAAAATAGCATAGCAAATTGAATGAGTTACGGAGCCTTTACCCACCACGGCTCTCAAATTCTTAAAAGATTCCTCAAAATAAATTTTTTATACAAATTTTCCTTAATTTGAATAGTTATAGGAAGCGGTTTTTCTTTTTAAAAAAACAAAAAGAATTTTAAAAACTGAATTTATGAATTTGAAAAATTGCAAAATCTGCTTACCAAACACATACTCTTGCAAAAAGCACCATATGTATACGTCAAGGTTTTCCTAAAAAAAAACTCTAATATAATCATAAAATTTTTGCAGAAATTCGTTTGCGTCTGAGCGCCCATTAGTCCTCAAATATCTGCACGCTATTTTTCTTTGTTGTTGTTAGAAAAAAAAAAGAAAGTAGTTGTAAACTAAGAAGGTTAATTATTCATTTCAAAGCTCTGGTATGTGTACTAATGTTTTAAAGTTAAGACTACAAATTTAAAAAAATGCTCTCTAAACTTATTTGACAACCCCAAGTAAAAAATATTTGAACCATTATAAGCGTTGTGCGAATCGCTTTTTTTTTTAACACGACAAATTAATTTATATTTTAAAATATTTGTGTATTTTATTATATAATATACGATTAAATAAATTATTTATTATTAATTAAACAAATTGCTTTTTGTTAATAAAGTGTTTTGAGCCACACAAAGTATTGTTACTATTTTTACCCGTTAAATAGCTCAATATTGCCGAATACTTTAGGCCAAACAACAAATTGAAAGCGTAAATAACAGTAATGGAACAGTAGCAAACGAAGAAACATTAGAAGTTTATTTGCCAAAAGTTGTTCAAACTAACGGCGAAGATGAAAAAATAACATTACCGTCGTCCTACAACGAAACGAATGATGAAAATCCGGACTTGGGACTAAAAATTGCGGGTATTTTTTTAATTATTTTTTGTGAACAAATTTAGAGGTAAAAAATATACTATAAATGTTATTTGTTTCTAATGACAAAAAACGCTCGGAAAATGAGGCATCGGGCAAAAAGGCGCATACAGCAATATATCAAGTTTGTATTAATAGTTGAGCGCTTTGTTGTCCGAAATGTTACTGCTTCTTTTTTTTTTTGACGTCGTTTTGCATTTATGTTTTTCCTTGACATGTCATGTCAACTTTTCAGTGACCAAAACATAATTTTTAGCAGTTAACAAGCTTAACGAAGAGCTGGACTTTCTCGCAGCACTGAATTTAGAGGGTGATTTTGTGCACGCCGAAAAAGAAAGCCGAGTGCATCCGAACATTAACAGTGGAGATTTGGTGATTCATGATGTTCACAATATTGCGGCCAGTTGCGGCGAAATGATAAAAAATGACAACGACAACGTTGATGATGGGAATGATTCATCAGACAAAGATTCGGGCTCTGGCGAAAGGTACTTAAAAAAATAATTTAAGCATCAACAGCTGAATTAAGCAAAAATTGTTTAAAGTTAAGCTTAATTACAGACATAAGTCTTAGCCAAAAGTAACAAGCACATGTGCCAGTAACAGGCAGCTAACTCGCAGCCACCAAAAAATTTAGCAAATAAGAAAAGAGAATGCGCTAGTAGGTAAAATTTAAGTAATTTGTCAAGGAAGAGGCAGACAATCGTGTTTATGCCTATTTGAAATTGTTTTATTGCAACATCTTTATGAACGCAATAGCTGTCAAAATTATTTGCTTAAAAATTATTAGTAATAAAATAAATTTTAGTGCTACCAGCGATTCAAAGGCCGAGCGGTTTGTTCAATTGTTCCACAAATTTTTGCAGACAAATGAGTCCTTGCATGTTAAAGAAATATTGAGTAAAAACGGAAATGACAGTGACAAAACGCTGATTGAAAGGTTGACTGAGGCTGTTGAACATTCAGCAAAAATAAAAGCAAAGGAAAAAGAAGCTGTAAAGGAAGGAAAATCGCTAAAAGCAGATTACGATCCGATTGTAGGGCTACGAAAGCTTTACGAAAAAAAGAAACAAACCAAAATTGACAAAGAAATTTTAGTTGAATTGAAGCATCTAAAAGAAAACGAAAGTAGCAAAAGAGTGTTTTCGGATGAGGAAGACTCCAATGAAAACAATCAAGAAAAAGAGACAGAAGAGGATGAAAAGGAAGAAAAACCAGGAGAGATCGACACCTCAGCTTCAACACCAAAAACAAAATCGGAAGAAGAAGGAAACGGAGAGCAAAAAAATAGACACGAGGACAAGGATTATGAAAATAATGAGGACAAGGAAGACGAGGATAAAGAGAAGGACCAAGATGAAGACAAGGAAACGCATGACGAGGATAAAGGAAAGAATGAGGACAAAGCTAAAGAACAACATGAAAGTTCAGATGATACAGGATCAGCTATTACGGGACATAATAACTCCACCATAGTAGATAATAATAATACTAATGAAACAAGAATTTTTGAGCAAACGACGGACTTGCCTACAACAGTAAGTGAAAATGTAATAACAACAAAAATGGACACAATGCCAATTCCCGCATCCTTGGATAAAATGATATCATTGCAAACAGAAAAAACGAATCATAGCTTGACGCATGAGGAAAGCTTAACGGTTAATGTAGCAGAAGCAAAAGTCTTAAACTTTACAAAAAATTACGAGAATAATACACTTATTAAAAGTGGGGCAGATAACTTCACGAAGTCGAAATCCCCAACCGAAAAGCTCATTGAAGCAGTTATTGCGATGCAAAACAATCATACAGAAAAAATTGATTTGATAAAGAGCCAAAATATAACAAAAAATTCGGCAAAAGAAAAGAAGCCGAAAAAAGAGAGTAAAGCCAACCAAACTGGGACGAGTAACGACAATATAGAAAATCAGGTAAAATTAATTAGAACAGTATGCCAAAAAAAAACAAGACCATTGCGCCAAAAAATTAAACTCAACTTATTCGCTGAATAATGAAAAAAGTGAAATTGGAGTAACTGGCCGTATTTTTTAATTGGATTTTTTGACAAAAAAAATTTAGACGCAAAAAGAGTTCCATGTAAACGTATATTTTAGGTTGGATCAAACCTAATATATAATGACCCGGTTCCTAAAAAAATTATTTTATAACATTTGTTTTAGAACAGCAAATCCGGAATGCCGCAACCAGACTACAATTTTTTTTCAAAACTGGAGACCAAAAAAGAAATTGAAAAAGCAGCAGCTAGTGCTAAAGCTGAAGGCGAGCAGGTGAAAAAGGCTTACGACGCTTTTAACCAAACCATCTCGACTATTGACCTCATCAAACGAATTCAGACCGTTGATGCCACACGTTTGCAAGTAGAGCAATCGGTGTCAAATAACAAAGTCAAAGCATCTAACGACCAAGTTATTGAAAAAAATGTTGGACTAAATGACAATGCAAGCAAAGGTCAATATCGTCCCACTTAAATAGTCATAAAATGTAAGGGATCATGTCGCCAACTGTTTGCTAATTCGGTGCAAAACCATTTATTAGGCTACAATTCAAAAAAAAATATTTCAGCTCTTGAATTTGATTGTTTAAGCCTCTGATCTTGCATTTAATATTTATTGTACTTATTGTACTAAAAAAATTCTTTGTTGTTGTCGGCGCTAAAAAAAAGAATCGGCGCTAAAATTCACTGTAATTATATTGCTGTGCCGAAAATAATTTGCTCAAAATTTTTTTTTATACATATTTTAATTGTTATGCTTGCATAACAATTAAAATATGTATAAAAAAAAATTTTGAGCAAATTATTTTCGGCACAGCAATATAATTACAGTGAATTTTAGCGCCGATTCTTTTTTTTAGCGCCGACAACAACAAAGAATTTTTTTAGTACAATAAGTACAATAAATATTAAATGCAAGATCAGAGGCTTAAACAATCAAATTCAAGAGCTGAAATATTTTTTTTTGAATTGTAGCCTAATAAATGGTTTTGCACCGAATTAGCAAACAGTTGGCGACATGATCCCTTACATTTTATGACTATTTAAGTGGGACGATATTGACCTTTGCTTGCATTGTCATTTAGTCCAACATTTTTTTCAATAACTTGGTCGTTAGATGCTTTGACTTTGTTATTTGACACCGATTGCTCTACTTGCAAACGTGTGGCATCAACGGTCTGAATTCGTTTGATGAGGTCAATAGTCGAGAT
>JAWNMF010000572.1:0-81629 GCA_035044305.1 Drosophila nigritarsus
ATTTGATGACTGATTTTTGTTTTTTTAATGTTGATGCTACTTAATATTCTATTGATCAGTCTTTTATTTAGTTATTTAAGCGATTTCAGTTTTGCCGAGAATTAAATGTTAAATTTTTTATTTTTAGAAAGCTCTGGCGGATACACTGAGCCGAGAATGTTCCACCGAAATTTCTCTAACTCTGAGCCGTACTCGCAGCGAGGCCAGCAACATCGTTCGTTTTCCGGTCCAAGTAATTTATCGCACAGCTCATCTACACCTCATCTGTCCGGCCACTACTCTAGCCAGTCAAATAATCAAAGGAAGTGGACTTCCGGCAACGCATCCTTGCCTCCCTTGCCGCCAAATTCGACGCACCACAACAGTAGTCCTAAGGATGGTGAGCGAAATCTCGGCGCCAAACGTTTGTATCAAGCAAATTATGGCAGTTTTTCCGGCCAACATACGCTCTGACCAAAGCTACCCATCGTTTAAGAAGAACAGAAATCAGCGATCAAAATAAAGGTAGGCAGCTGTTTGCTTATTATAGAAAAGTTATGATTGTTTTATTGATGATTGCCAGATTGCTTTTAATGTCTTTTTTATTTATACTAAGAATGGATCAGATAAATTTTCGCCTTTTTTTAAGCGGAATTTTTTAGGATTCTTTTAAACTTTGTTGCTTATTTTTGTTTTTAACGCCATGTTTTTGATTTAGAATAAAACGAAAAAGTTTACTACAATATTTCTGAAAATAGGAGCAATGGAATGAATTGTTTGTCTACCGTTTGTCTAAATTTTAGTGCACCAACTAATGTAACTGTCCTCTTATTATTGGTCTTCCTGATCAAAAGTTTTAAACGCTTTGTTTTCCCGATCTTAATGAAATAAAATCTGCGAAAAGTCTTTCGATGAATAGTACGCTTGGCGCCTTTATCAGATAATTTGTCTTAGTATCACAAAAATAGGACTTTAGCTTGCTTTAGTATTTCTGTGGTTTTTTTTTTCATTTTTATTACACTTACAAGCCTATTACAGCTTACATGTACATGTTAAAGGTTTGCTTATTTTGCTATCTTTATGCGTTGGCGTTTTGTACAAATACTTTTTTTTTGATATTTGAATTTTGTCTGTAAGATTGAATTCTTTTAGTATATGAAAAAGCAAAAAATTTTGAATTGCGTGATTATAGAGTTGAATTTTGATTACGTTTTGTGTCTCAATTTTACCTCTTATTTGATATAAATTGAAGTATGAAGACTAAAAGTTTGAAAAAATTCTATTCAACTGTTGTTAAACTTTTTGGTTCTGTTGTGTTTGAATTCTCAAAAGTTTTTTTTATTGTTTTTGAAATTTTGTTGACAATTGAATTATTCGTAAAACATAAATGATGAATTTTATGTGCAAATGGAAACGTTGAATTTGTAAATAAAAATTTTTATGAAGAGCTTTTAATCATATTCACAGTACCCGTAAAAAAAGTTGTTGTAGTTAATGAGTGGCAGTTAAAGATATATATAAATATGTATACATAAGTTTTTGAAGCTTAAGATTCACGGCATTTTGCTTAAGTGTAAATGTCAGGCCACGTTTTGCTTTGGAGATTCTGCTTTGAATAGTTTTCAAAGTTGCAATTTTTATGAAAATGTAATCATATAAAAAATAGTTTCAGCTTATGCGAAAATATAAACATGCTTTATATTTTTTTGGCACAAGTTTTAAGTTAAGGCATTAAATAAAAAAAAACTTTTTGATTTAAACATTAGCCTGATGTTTCTTTAAGCCCACATTGTTATTTTTTCATTTTAGGCTTATAATTATCATATTTAAAACAAAGTATACTTAAATACAAAATTTACTAAAATAAGATTTGCCAATTAACGTTTTCATGATTTTGTTTTCTAGAGCCTAACTATCTGTGAAATTGCTTCAGCTATAACTTAAGTATTAGAAAAAGAGTTCAAAAACCGAACCGAGGACTAGAAATACGACTTTGTATAACAATGAGACTATAAAATATGAATTATAAACTGAAATTTTCATTTTAAGTTATCCAAAGACGTTGGGCGATTGGCATAATAATCACTGCTAGGAGCATATCAAAATTTAAGCAATTAAACTTTGATGGCTGAGCCGAAATTAATCTTCCTTCAGCGTCGCACCGCATTGGTATAACACTGTTACCACTTTTCCACGACGTCGCCTCCCGAGTTATTGTCGATGCCAAATTTGCTGAATGTAAAGATTTGTCATAAACTTCGAGGACACTGCTTGTTTCATCTTTCTTGCTTTTTTTGATTAAATTTGGCTGAAACAATTAAATTAATTAAAGTAAACCGAAAATGTGTCTATAAAACATTACATTAATATCAGTCATAAATAATGGTTTATTAACCTTCCCATTTAAAAATTTTTCATAAAAAAAGCATTGGAAACAGAAAAGGTTAATGAACCAATCATTTATCAATATATTGAGACAATGCAATAAATTTCGACTCAGCTGCTTAAAAGACACACTTCCTTTAAATGTTCGGGTAAACTTTGTTGAGACACAACAACATACCATTACGCATTTCGTCGCGGCCAACATATGCTTTGCTGTCAGCCACTGTGCACTGTTGTCAGCCGAGTGATAGTCTATCCAATCGCTTAACCACTCTAATCGGCAATCACACGCGATTGGGTTGCCCTAAAGTGCAATATTTTAGCCTCAGCCAATTCCCATTGCCAATCAAAACTTTGCCTCCAAATTGATGCTTTCGAGGATTGTGCCCTGTCGATTGCCGATCGGCGCTTTTGCCATCAAATTGCTTGAGAACGGATTGAATGTCTCAAGTTGGCTGTTCACAATAGCCAAATTTAAAAATGAAACGCCACTCATTCGCCGAACAATTTCCGAAGAAAAATTCTGAAGAGCGGTGTCCTTTATCTCCAAATCGATGCGAAAACCGCGAAGTCGCTCAAACGTTGACGGTTCAATCTGCAAAACTGTTGATTTGACATTTCCAATTTTAAATCGGGTGAAAGAAATTAAACCTCTTCAATTTTTGCCCCGTTTATAGTAAGCTTTCGCAAAAGTCGCAAATCGACTTTATCGAAAAGTGTTTGTGGCAACCGGTTAGACATGTATTCAAATTGAAGTGTTTTCAGCGGCGGCAAGAATTTTAAGATTTCCTGTATATCATAGTTGACGACCTGTGGTAGATCGTAAATCTAAAGGAAATATCCGGTATTAAATAACTTTTTATTTAATAAACTCGATTTCTAATAAGCTTTCATTTATCAACAACTTTGTAAAAAGAATTCTGAGAACAAAGATCAATGACAAATGATACGCTTTTTGCCATGATCAAAGCCTTTATTTGAATTCAAAATGTGTCCACTTGAAATGAACAGATCTTTAACATTGGTAGAAGTCCAAGAAGATTCTTAACCATAAAATTATTGTCAAAAAGAGCATCCAAGATACTGTACCAGCCTAAACAAAGAAACCATTCGGATTCTAATGAAGGCACTGATCTTGGCGGGCTAATTTGGTTTTTTATAATTATAAGAATTAATCTTTTTTCCTTACAAAATTAACTCGCAGTTGTCAATTTTAGACAAATTTAAAGTAAAAAGTAAAAAGTTTAAAAAAATTTACAAATTATTTTTAAATTTACTGTAATTTTTTTAACACTATTTCATTTATACAATTGTATGGGTTCGAACCGTTAATTAGGCATTTATACGTAAAGTGTGACAGAGCAGCTTGACATATCACTAAAGCCGAAAAATCAAAAATAAAAAGACGAAAATTTGTTCAACACAACAGAAAAATGTCGGAGTTGTATTTATGATCAATAAGATATAAACCGGACCGATAAAAAAACCTACATAAAATTGTCTCAGATGACGGAGTGCAGCAAAAGCTTTGGGCTCTGGAATGCGAACAAGTGCTTCCATTTTTCCGAGATGCAATGTCTCCAGCTAAACAAGAAAGGTTAGGCTATGAGTTGGCCATGTAATTGCTAAAATGCAAAACCTGGTCTAAATATTTGAAATGTTCGGGCTGTAATATTCGCACGCCGTTTCCACTCAAATTCAAATGCTGCAGTTCTTGAAGGCGTTCAAAGACCGACGATTTCAAGTCTAGCAGATTGTTGAAGGCCAGATCCAAGCACAACAACTTTCCCAGCGCCTCAACGTCGTTGGGATACAGTTCATAGATTTTGTTGTGACTGATATTTAAGCTTTTTAAGCCTCTAGCGTGGAGTTTGGGCAATGAAAAGAGGCCTGTATTTGCCAGATTGATGTGTTGGATACCGTTGCTAAGACTCTGAAAAATTAAAAAAAAATTAATTCTCTTCAATCAGCTTTCCTCACTTAGGACTTTGATTTCACAACAGCTAAGCAAGAATGACACTTGGTCACTATATAATTTGTGTCATACTTTTTTTTATTATTATTTAAATTATAATTTTTTAGTGTTACATTTTTTGCACTTTTAGTTTTTTATCTCTCAAATCGTTTTTTTTTCTACTAAAATTACTGCACAATTGAAAAAAATTTATGAAAGACATTTTAACAAACCGCAAAAAAATTTATATTATTACTGTAGAAACTAAAAGAATAAAAAATATTAAAAACAAAACGTCAAATTATAATACTGTGACTAAACTATAAATGACATCCTTATTTACACAGCACTAAATTTTTACTAACATATTAACAAAGAACCACTTACCAAGAAGGCGTGTGGACTCCATGTGACAATTGGATTGTTGCTGAGATCCAAAAACTTCAATAATGGCATTTCCCGAAAGACTTTTTCTTCTAAAGCTTCAATCTTGTTGTGGGCCAGCCGCAATGTTGTTATATTTGTTAGGCCTTCAAAATCACGCCATTCCAAAGCGCAAATCCCATTATACGACAAATCCAGTGTTGTCAAGCTGTAACGAATAGAGGCGAGCGCCCGCACCGGAATTGTAGTAAAATTATTTTTCCGAAGATTTAATTCTACTACATTGTTGCGGCCAAATACGCCCGCTTCCAGTGAATTGAGAACATTGTTGCTCAGGTCAAGCAGTTGAATCAGTTTCTTAAACACATGTCAATTAAGTAATATTAAGTTATCAAAACGATGAGTAGAATGTAAATAAAACAAACTAATAATTTACATATTCATCAGTGATTTGTGCATAAAATGTTTTTTTTCCAAGGCTTTCCTTTATATTAAAACTATCCAAAAATGCTACGCTCATTTAGCTCTAATAGTTGGTGTAAAAACAGGAGGGTCTGCTTTTAATTAATGGAAGGCATTAAAAACAAATATCTTAATAAATCGATTTAAATAAAAAAACTGCTGTAACCCTTAGAGGATTGCTTTAAAACGAAATAACAATAAGCGAAATGTAGAATTACGCCTCAAACAGAAATGAGAGTCAACGATAAATTAACTAACAAGCAACGGGGCTCTCACTTTAAAGGTTAAAAAGTTGAGCATCAGTTAAAACCTTAGATGTCAAAAAGATTTTTAGCCGTAGCCAAAGCGAGAATATCTAAGTAAGAGGTAGAGAAATTGAGAATAATAATTGTAACCGAAATGAGTATTCTTAAAATCATTTTGTCGAGAGCAAATGCGGGATCTCTATAACCAAAACTTTGGCTAATGCAAGGAAGAGGCATGGTTGACGTGGAATAATTTCACATGTTAACCTCATGCGAGGCAAAATATGAAAAAAAAATTTTATTTTGAACTCACAACTCATATTTGGTAAATGAGTAATCTTAAAATCATTTTGCCGAGAGCAAATGCCGGATGACAGAAAGGTTGAAGCATTTAGGCGCCATTTTGAATTTAAATAGAATTGTTTTTTTCGGAAAATAAATGAACTGTATTTATATTATTGTAAAGAAAAAAATATTTTGGCGAAATGTTTCCCCGGACGCGGCAATTTTGAAAAATTATAATTAAAACTTTTGAAAAATATATCAAAATTTTGACATCCTACCCAAAAAAAAATCGTTAAACTAAGAAATAAAAAAATTATGTATTGAATGGATTCAAAATTTGCCTTTTATTGTCCGTTTTTTCAATATATCATTAGATGGGTTCAGCAAACACTTCAGCTCAAAATATCTGTTGTAATTTTGAATTCTTTTTATTATGTGTGGATGGACCGACTCAAAAAAACTATTAAAAAAAGTGCTAAAAAAAAAGTCAATACGTCGCTTTTGATTGTCAATATTTTCTTTGTTCCCGTTTTTTCTCTTCTTTCATATCGATTTTAAAGACAATTTTATGTACCTGATCAATAAAAGTATCACGCCAAATAATTCGCAAGTTGTTGTCAGCTAGGATTATGCGCTGTAGACGTGGACTCTTTAAAAAAGCGCCAAAATCCATTTCAATTAGATCGTTGTGACTCAAATCCACACTTATCAATTTCTCGAAATCCCGCAACATAATATTGTCAACAAACTTTAGTTGATTATGCTGCGCTTCCAGTTTTATTAGCGAATGCTTGGCCGGTGAGACATCCAGCCTAAATTATTAGTCATACAATTCGTTTTAATAAAAAAAACTAAATCCGACTTTCGAATGACGTTGTGCGACAAATCCAAAAACTTGAGCAGATGCACACTGTCTTTGAGGAAGTCCAAGTCAAATGACTCAATGCGGTTATGACTTAAGTCGAGGCGTGCCAAACTGGGAACTCGTTGAAAAATGCCTTCTTTCATTGTCCTGAGGCGATTGTTGGCTAGTGAAAGACTTTCTAGTTGAGGCAAATTGGCAAAAGCACTTTCTTGCATATCGTTAATTTGGTTGTGAGCCAATGTAAGGAAACGTAAATTTCTGAGTGATGAAATGATCTAAATAGAATATTTTTAATTTGATTACACATGTCGTTAGAACTAATATAATTTAAAAATGTCGCTGTTTTAGCTAACCCTTAAAAACCTCCAAACACCATAAAAACAGAGCTATCTCAGCAATATCTGTAACCCATTTATCATTTACCTCAAAGGAAGATAACGTTTAATTTAACTGATTTTACATGCCCACAAATCGCCTGTACCCAAACCAACAATAAAACGCTGGAAAATAAGATTTTTGACACAAATTTCAAAAATAAAACATAATTTTAATAGTGTAATGAAAGTTTTTGAAAAAATAGCGTTCGAAAACGTCACAGAAAAACAATATAAAAGAGCAAAACAACACACTATATAAACAAGCTGACAACTTTGAGTCAGTTTTATTAGTCTTAGGAAAGGCATTCCAGCGGTTGGCAGTTTGACGTAGTTGCTCCTGTGGTGAGCGGTGGCGCAGGATGTTCATGTAGTCATTTATTGTAATAAAAGTAATGTTATTATTCGTATTGTTTAACATTACAATTATGATTTAAGTAAATATGTTGGGACTTTTTTACACCATGACATATATTCAAAATCACTATAGTCGCAATGAGGAGTGCACGCTTTAAACAACTATCTCCACTTTCCCCGACCACTCCACTATAACAGCATAATTTGTTTATATTTATTACTGTAGATATTGTATTGTCTACCATAATCACGTCTAAAAAAATTTGAAAAAAAAAATGTTCCCTTATGTTTAGATTTTGTTCCCCTATATTATCTCACATTTTTGTCTAATGACCATAGAAAACATCATTAATATCTATAAAAATATATTATTAGTAGAGAAGGCACAACCTGTGGCTGAAGTGTGGTCAAACGATTGTTGTTCAACAACAACTGCTCAATATTGGGAAGATTCTGAAAAGCAGCCGTGTGCATTGTGGCAATTTTGTTAAAGCCGAGATTGAGCCATTTCACTTGAATAGCCGACGTTGAATGAAACGTTTTGGCGTTTAGAGTATGAATTCGGTTACGACTCAAACTGAGGCGCTCCAAATGGACCAACCATTGGAATGCATAGTTGGGAAGATTAAGAATTTGATTGTCGTCAAGCATTAAATACCGCAATTTGTTCAGGCTTGATAAGGCGTTTCGAGGAAACTCAATCATATCATTAGACTGAAATTAAGATAGGTTTATATGCAAACAATTTTATCCGCCTTTAAATAATGTATGTTAAAGGAAGCAAAACCATTAATATACAAAAGATTGGGCGTACAGGATTTTAAAGACAAAAATATTAGCATATGTTTAATTAGTAGTGTCGTTTTTTTTCATGACTTTATTAAGTAAGGGCTTTTTTTCGTGGTTATTTTGAAATAGCTATAGTGGCAACAATAATTGATCAGCAAGAAGAAAAAAAACTATATATTTAATGCGTCTTTCTAAAAATACTGTCACCATTTCAGCGGATTCTTTGATAATGGAAAAAAATTGAATGCTGTTATAGTTGTTCACTCGGGTGTTTTTTTGAAGTAAGGTAGTTTGTAACACTTCCGGACATTATTGCAAACAAATTAAACCAACCTGCAAAAATAGCGACTCCAAGTTTTCCAAACGTTCTATTGCAACACGTGATAAGCGTTTGATGCGATTAAAACTCAAATCTAAATAGACTAGAGAATTGACGTACAAAAACGCGCCCGGGTCGGACACCTCTTGAATTTCATTTCCGGCCAGGTTCAACTTGATGAGATTTGCTCCCGGCGTATTTTCGAATGAGCCAAAAGCCATTTTTTTAATTATTTGAATGCGATTTTTGGATAGGTCAAGATTGCGCAATTCAAACATTCCCTGAATAATGTCGGTCGGAATATTAGTTAATCGATTAAAAGCCAAAGTGAGTTCTGTTAAATTGGCCTTAAACTTTCGGAAGAGATTACCATCCAAACTATAAAAAAAAACAAATATAAGCATTGCATAAGATTGCGAATGGCAATGAAATAAACCAACTCTGTAAGTCTGTTATTATTCATGTTTAATTGCTGGAGAGCGCTCAATTGTTGTAAGGCTGGTGGGACATGTTTTAAAGAGTTTTCTTCCAAATTTAGGATTTGCAGAGTGTTCCCAAATCTGCCAAACGTGTTTTGCGGAATTGTAGAAATGAAGTTGTAGCTGAGGTCAAGGCTGTTCACCGATTGTATTGTACGAAAAGCGTTTGTATTGATGACAGAAATCTAAATTTTTAGTCTTTTATTTGAAATTTTCTTTTAGCACAAAATTTCTAATGAACGGAAAGTAAAATCGGTATTTATGCTAGTAATATTTGTTTATTTTTTGTTGTTGCTATTTCTGTCATTATTTGTTGTTATTATCAGTTTCATTACGTTGATTTGTTGTTTCAGTTGTTGTTTTTTTTTGTTATTTTTTATTATTTGGGGAAAAATAATAAAAAATAATGTGGTGTGGTGTGTTGGTTTCTTGGTGTTGTCTATAATTTTATAGTGATGTGATTGTTGCTCTTAAAAGTACATGTTTTAAAGTTTAAAGTCTTATCCTCTATGAAAAAAAAACGTCATTTTTTTGTTAAGCAAAATCTTAACTCTTCTATCATTTTTTAAATATTAAAATTGTACAAAAGACAATTCATTGCAAAATTTGTCCATATTGAATTTACGAAAGCAATTTACCTGATTATAGCTTAAATCAAGTCGGCCGAACCGCACAAAACTGTTAAATGAGTCGGCGCCCAATTTTTGAATTTTGTTATTGCTCAATAACAAATCGATGTCCATATTTTCAAATTTCACGTCGCTGTGTGGCATAATTAATGAGATGTTATTGCTTTCCAAATCAATTGTTTTCAACTTGTGCAAATCTTTCAGCGCCATATATGGAATCTTTAAATTTAAAAAATGCATGAAATAAACATTTTTTTTTAGATTTTTTTTAGACCAATGTAACAACGATACTATATTTTCTTTTCTTCTTGACGTTGTGGTGAAACGTCTCATAAAGATAACGCATGAGAACAGCACAGCCCATGAGAGTGAGAGAACAAAACAATATAAAAGGAAGCTGACAGCCGTGTTCGGCGGTCAGTCTTACGAAGAGGAGATGAAAAAAGGAGAAGTGGTGAGCGGCCACGTATTTATATTATATTCAAGTACCGTAAATAAACGTTATTAATAATATTATTTAGAGTACCGCACATATAACAACCAAGGATTCAACACCGGAGTACTACCACTACAACGTAAAAAATATTAATGTACTTGGTACTGCTATTGTGTAATCACAGTAGCATTAAGCAGTCTTATGTAAGACAGCAAAAAGAATACTATAAGATACTGATGACATAATAATTATTCCTTGCCACGGATTAACCTCTTTGGAACATTTAAAAAAAAAAATAAATAACAAAATTAAACCTTTGTTAGAACATTATTCTTTATATCAAGAAACCAGAGAGTCGATGGCAATGATTGTTTCTCCATGTGTCCAATTCGATTGCCTGACAACGTTAAAACTTGTAAATGTAAAGTGCTAAGCGCTTTATTGTGCAAAACATTAATCTAAATTAAGCAGTTGAATAAATTTGTAAGGCCAGGCATATCTCACTCTATTTTTGTCCAAATGTAGATAATGCAAATTTTTCAGTTGTGTCTCGCCGAATGTTGCCGACGTGAGTTCACTGATTCGATTGGCGCGCAAGGACAAATGTTCTAAACGGTGTAAGTAGGTGAACGCCCAACTCGGTACTGACGTCAGACTGTTTCGATCCAAATTTAGTTGAATCAGTAAACTCTGAAATATACATGTTTAAGGATAATCATTTAATAAGTATAATTTTTAAATTGAGGCACATATTAAGTTCAACAAATAAAGAAGTAGATTATATCATTCGACAAAATATCAATTACCTCTAATTTCCTAAAGGCGTTGACGTTGACAGAATCAATGGTGTTTCCAGACAAATCGATTGTCTCGACATTCTCCCCCGCAAAAGCATCTTGGCCGAGCATGCTCAGGTGACCATCATTGAATATTAGTGTACTTATTTTCGGTCGATTGATTTGCTAAAACGCTCTACATGTAAACACTCTTACATTAAAAGTAATACATAGTAAAAAAAATAAGTAAACCTCATTTTTGCTGAAGATGCGACTTATATTGGGTACGCTTGTCCATGACTGGCCGTGGCAATGAATCAAAACCGACTTTTCCTCGTCAGTTTCCTCGCATCGACAATATCGAAACTCGAGCTCCTCATTAATACCAATCCTAGAAAAATACGATGTGTATATAAAATAGACGTGAATAAGTATTTAAAATTAAAATTAATTACCGACAAGCATTATTCTGAGTTTTGAGCAGTGCTAACGCGTTGCACACAAACAATGTGTAAAAAATAAAAAAAAGAGAATAACAAATTCGCATTTCACATTTCCTAAAACCCAAAAGTCATATCAATTGTATAATCTGGCATTTTTGATCATAGTAATAACAAAAGATTATATTATACATTACACTAACAATAAGTGAATAGTTTTTAAACTCTACAGCACGCCAATTTCAAAACGATGATAACAAAAACAAAGTTGAAAAAATTTTTCAAATTTTAATTTTTTTAAATTAAAATTTTTTATGGTACAGCTCAAACAGGGGTTGTAAATAAAAGTTGTTCAACATTATCCTGTCCTTTATCCCAAAAATATTTTTCTACACGCAATTCTCCATAAAAAAGCTAAAATTTTAGGTCGATACCGGCAATGGAAAATTTTTTTGAGCATTTTAAAAAAGTGGAAAAATTATGGGTGCTGGTGTTCGAACCTCTCGTATTTCAAAATGAAAGTTAAATTTAGAGTGCGACTACTTTTACGCTCTCTACATGTTCTGAGGTACATGTCATAAAAAATTTAATGAGACAACTGTTTTGTCTCAATTTTTTTCCGCGCTGTTTTGTCGGGCAGCCTGTAAAACATTAAACACCGCAAGTAAAACAAAACTTTCATTTTTGGGAAACTCTTTTGCACATCGTGATATAACTATAGTAATCAAACTTTATAAACAAAAACAGTTATATGTATCAAAAATAATTATAAGCTGTAGGACAAACTTGATCTTGAATTTTAAAAAAGGGACCAACCTAGTGTATTTCAGAGCTACAACTTGACAGGAATTACAGTGAAATAATTTAATCAAAAAAAAAGTTACATCAAAATAAGGTAATTCGATGTTGCATAAATCGATTACAAAAACACATTGATTAAACTAAACTTTAGTTTTCCAGTTTTCTCGGCAAAACAAGAGATTTAACCAACAGTTTAAAAATTTAATAAGTTTTATCAGATTAAATAATTGACAAACACAATAACATTCAAATAGTTAAACATTCATTCCATTTCTACTAAAAACGTCACGCTTTGGCACAATAGCTGCAAATCACAAACAATGAATAATTTTGAAAAGAAGTGAAATTGAGCATTCGCTACAAATACATGGAAAGTGTGAAAAAAATTTAATTAAAATTTCAAGAACTCTTTTTATAATGATGAACATTTTTAATATTAAAACGAAAATGAACGAAAGAAACTCAATAAAAATTCGTACATGTAAAGATGAATAGTTTTAGTCAAATAAATGTGAATATCAAATTACCGAACAGCTCCCAGTTTTTTTAATTTTATTTTGAAAAAGAAAAATAACTTTTATCTTTTCGGCACAATTCTTTTTTGTTACAATATAAATTTGATATATTTTAATGGAAACAAATGGCGAAAAATTGGATTTTTCATAAAAAGTAAGCATATTTATTTTATTATTATTTTATCTTAAAATTCCTTCAATAATTTGTTGAAGCAAAAAAAAAGGTTTTGATAATAAAAAGTGTTAATTTCGTTTTCAAATTTAAAAGCCGTTAGAAAAATTTTTTCTGTTAACTGAAATGCAACATAGGAGCATTGTTTGGGCGAAAGACGACGCTTCAATAGAAGGAAAATTAATGATTTCAGAAGGACAACAGAAGCAAATCAGCAAGTTGTAGCCGACGCAGCTTTAAAAACAGATTCATAAATAATATTTTGTAATAAGGTTAAAAAAGTAATAAGAAAAAAAAGTAATAAAGTTTAAATAAAATAAAAAATATTTATGAAGAGCAAATTTTGACAAAAACAAAAAATATTGCTGACAATTAATCATACAACCTATCGACTGAAAATTTTTTGAGCAAACATTTCTAGAAGTACAGACTTAATACTTACGGTCCCGTTGCTCAAACTCTGTTTTTTTTTCTTTCCTAGCGCTTGATTACATATGTATTACCCATATGTATTTTAAAAATAGATTGACGTTTTTGATTAAATAATAATCAAACAATTTCTATTAGCTAATATCACATTTGGCTATTATATATCCATTAAATCGCTTTTCTGCTTTTTGCATGCTTAATAGTGAACATAACAAATTTATTTGGTTGATTGCACTATTTATTGCATTTATCTCATCGGTGAAATTCTTGTCCGTTAAATTTTGCTAAAGCTATATGTAATACTTGAAAATTAAATAATTTTTGAAAATCATTCATCTTTTTCAAAGCAATAAAATGATCATAACTTTTAAAAGTTTTATAAACTTAATGTAAGATGTTAGACATAATTTTTATGCTTTAGGATTCAAATTTTTAAGTTCTAGTTTAAAGTTAAGCAATTGCTTTACTTTAACCCTAAGTTAGTATTAGAGTTGAAGAAGGGGAGGTGATGTTAGACTTAGACTAATGCTTAGGCTTATATCTAAGCTTTCGCATATGTTAAGTTTTAGACTTGGGCACGCATTTGAACGGCAAGTCCGTAAAATGACCAAAAAACTAATTTTAGTTTTGATGGTATTTACATGGTATTAATATTTTATCTAAACAATACTTGTTAAAAAAATTAGATAGCAACAAAATGTTAATCATTATTTTTGAAAAACTTTGAATAATTTTCCGAGCAAAAACAGTTACATAAATATGTAAGCAAAACTAATTTATAAATATTTCTAAAAATAAAACATTTGGTTCAGTTAATACCTTAGAGTCAAAAAAAATATGATTTGAACAATTATTTCTTCTCTTTTGCTTTCAACTCTCAAAAATTGCCGACACGACTTTGTTTTGTCACTTTTATATTCTTCTTTCAAAAAGCTTCTGTATAAGAGGAAAAGGAGATAATCTCGGTCAAATATTGTGTCCGGAAATTAGCATATAAGTTTTAAAATTTTGAAAAAAGTAAACTAATAATAAAAACATTTTTCATAAGAAAACAATTTTTCGCTTTTTTCTTTAAACATAATTGCATATGCAAAGGGGAAGGAGTGGGCAAACAAGAGGCAAGGAACACAACAATAAGAAATATAACAAGTGACCATTATTGACTGGGAATTTTAACTTTTTTTTTGAAAATTTTTTTCTTGCAAAGTTTTTGAACACTTACTTATTTTCCCATTTACTTAACCGCCTATTATTATAATCATCTTCGCAACATTCCAAAAAGCAAAAACCAATATATAATAACTTCAAATAATGAGAATAATGAATGTATTTTATTTTTAAGAAAAAGTTGAAACATTGTCAAAAATTTAACGTAATATGTAAGTTAATCCATAAGTTATGTTGTTTTTATCTTAAAATGGTTTGTTTTGTTTGGTTTTTATCTTAAAATGGTTTATTTTGTTTGATTGTGTTTGAACTTTACAGCATCAGATTCAAATACGACTGTTTTTCAAAATTCGAGTCCTGCAACGATTTTATCCAAACAAAAAGCTTTTTAAAATTTTTTGGTAATATTATTCCAGTTAGGTCATATTCCCACTGCAGTTTTTATAGAATCTTTTTTTTTCTTTCACAATTTTACCGCAGTTTTAAGTTTAAACTAACAACTGCAAAAACAAAAAAGAAATCAAAGTTACTGGTCAACAACGTTTGATTACAATAAGAAAACAGAAATGTATGAAACTCTTGTTACAACTTCAAAAATAGTCTAACAAAATTATTTTCTTGTTTCACACCGATTCAAAGGTTTGTTTACTGCAATGCATGAATACAAATCAGAAGCAATGGGCAACACTGATTTTGACGTAGTTAAAATAAGCATTATTAAAACATAAACCAAATTATGAGGCTAATAAATTTAAAAAATAATAATAAAAATTGTAGAAACACTTTCGAACAAAAAGCAAACATTGGCTTTGCGTTAATTCCTGTTTTTCTTTCCTTTCTCAAATAATTTGCACTTTTAAACTGAAAGAATAATTTGTTGTCCAAAAGGGCAATTTTTGTGTTTAACAAAAACATTTTCAAATTTGCATATGAAATTATTATTTTGTAGTGGTGTGGCCCCTCTTTTTAGATAATCCTGCTGTGGTTGGCTTTAAAGCAATTTACAAATTTTTTTTTGATTTTGTATTTTCACCATTTCACTTTTTTTAAGCTCTTTTTTTTAAGCAAACGATTTTTTTACTGCTATTTTGATTTTCAATTTTGAAGCTAAAAACATACAAAAATAAGAATCATTCAGCGTGAAATATATATACTTTAAAAATCGTCCGAAAGTCCACTTACGGTATAATACTTTTTGTTTTGTGATTCCTATCTTTTAAAAGTACTCAAAACAAGTAAATGATTATATTTCATAACACATTATATAATTCATAACACACATATAATTTAAAAGGAAATTGCTCTTTTTTAGCGCAAAAAAGAACCTTAAGGCTGAATTAAATAAAAAAGATCTTTTTTCACGGAGGAATCAAAAGGTGAGATGGACTTCAATTAAACAGTTATGATTTGTGTTCGCAAATTTGGTGTACACAAAATTTGAAATATTTTTTTATAATCTCCAAAACATACATTAATAAAACTGGATTGTTCAAAATGAAAGTAACAATATACAAACAAATCTCTAAATGTATAATAAATGCAATTTCGTTCATCAAATCCTCCTCAGTAAAGTCCACAGCCTTGCAGATTTGCTTGGATTATCATGTCGATCACTAAAAACAAAGAAAAATAATAAATGAAATCAAAACAATATAAGCCAGGACTGTGTAAAACTCAAACCATATTCATAAACTCATTTACCGTATTTCCTGTAATATAAGCCCCGGGGCTTTTCTTTTTCAATCATCCCAAATAAGGAAGCTTCCATTAGATTATACTGCCTGTTTAATTCTTTGATATACAAAGGATCAATAGGTTTTTTGCAAAGACTAGTTGTAGATCTTCGTTTTATACTCAAAAAAATAACTGTCCTTTTTATCATCTTTCAAAAAGTCGATGAATCGGACGACACTTCAACTATCAATTGTGAAACGGCTGAATTAAACAACATTAAAGAAAAAAAATTCTTTTTGTGAACGAAATAAAAGTCAGAACTCATTGCAATAACAAAGAAAAGATATAATATTTTGTTTATCAAAAGGTTACATTGACAATAAATCTTTTCATTTTGCACATTCCTCGAGATTTCTATATTACATCTTTAATCGTCCAGCACTACATTACGTACGAAAACGCGGATTAGTCCCAAATCTACCGGGACAGATGCAAGAAGCTTGTACATGATTGTTTTGCAATATTTTTTAGAAAACAAAAAAGGACATAAACAAACCGGAATCTAAGATCATTTGCACTTGGTTGGTGTCAGTCGCGCATGTTTGATGTATATAAATTGTTTTATCAGGATTTGCGTTCAACCCTTCAAATCTTTGCTCAATGTAGGTAACTTGGTCGTCATATGTATTTGGGCCTGCAATAAAAAAATCCTTATGTCTTTAAAAACATTTATCAAATACAAATACCTTTGTAGTCGGGAAACGCAGTTTTGATTGATGCTTTTTTGATTTTCTCTAGAAAAAGATCTTTTTTGTTTAAAAAAAGGATCATTGAAGTATTGATGAACCACCGACTGTTGCAGACCGACTCGAATAGTCTCAATGATTCAACCATTCGATTCTAAAAATAATACTCTTTTTGTGTTCATACTATATTTTACAATTTATTTTTTTTCGTTTTTAAAATATTTTGAAAAAAACACCGACAAACGTGGATTATTATAGCGCAAAAATTAGCCTTAAATGCACCTGCATAAGTATGGTTATATGCAGTTGCTTAGTTTTAATTAATTTAGAATTTTTTCTAAATTCTCAAGCGGGATTTTCAGAAATTAGTGTTGCGTTCAAACATATCTTTAAGCCTAAGCCAAAAGTATGCACCAAAACTTAATACAAAATAGTATGCTTAACCATATATTTGAGCATAAAATAGAGTTATAGCCCTACGCCAAAAACATCAAAATGATCCTTAAGCTAACCTTAAATTTAAGCTTGAGCATATCTTTAAACCTAAGCTTAAATTAAAGTTTTACAAGCCTAACCTATAAGTGTGCACATTATCGAGAAGCCTTAAACTAACCTAAATTTTCATTTATGTTTTAGTATAGGCCTAAACTATAATGTAAAAGCTATAATCCATCAGAAATGAGTGTATGACTCAACATGATAATCTCTACATGATATCTTACAAAAACGTCTGTAAATTACTAAAATGGTTACCGTCGTCTCATCCTCAAACAAAACTTGATTGAACTCGCTGATCGCCGCAATAAAAATGATTGCATTTACGTCCTAAAAAGTTTAGTGTACTTTATGTAAAATCATTTCATTAAAAGCAGAACGTACCTCAAAACAGTGAATCCATTTTTTTCTCTCCGACCGTTGCCCACCCACGTCGAATACCCTTAAAATAACAAATTTAAATTTTTCATGCTTCATAAACCATTGTGTCTTAATTCTGTATTCGATTCTAAGAATTTAAAAGCACAAAATTTCTACACAAAATTGTATAACGTTCAAAACTTTAAATAAAAGTGGGCATGCACGGGAAAGGAAATGTTTTGTATTCAAACATATTCAAACACATGGGCTTATTGAATTAGTATTAAAAAAGTGCAACATTACACACTTTAATTATAAGAACAATATAAAGACGCATATATAAGAACAATATAAGAACGCAACTGTGATAAAAAAAAAGTTCATTGAGTAATAAAATTAATGTAGCCGTAAATTATAGGGAGAAAGTTTTATTTTCTATCCCATAACATGGAGACATAAGTTATTAGTAAGGTCAACATAGTCTTAATAATTAGAACTAGAAAATAACATTATATGCTCTGCTAACGTGAGAATAAATGACTAAAAGTTTGGTTAAAAAAATATAGGGGATCGCTCACAAATAAATGTTGAATTTAATTTCTTATTCTTCAGAGCATAATCTCTAAATTATTTTAAAATAAAAAGGAAAAATAAAAATTGAGAAAGTTGCTCAGTAAAAATTAAAAAAGTTAAAATTTCACTACTCTTAATCTTAATACAGTAAATTATTTTATCAAACTAAAAGAGTCTATTTGACTGTGTGTGTGTGTGTGTGTGTTTGTGTGTGACAGATAAGTTTCCGGAAATATTTGCCAACAACAAAGAATGATTTTAAGCCTGTGCGACTAAAACTATTGGTTTAATGTCAGTTTTGAAAAGTTTGCCTCAATTGGTATTCGTATGCTACAACCCGGTATACCACAAATGAAGTACAAAATTTAATACTCACCGGAAATCAACGTTTTTCATTTTAAATTTGACTTCAACAATGCCCGTAGTTTTGATTCTGCTGAGGAGAATGTCTGGTTTGCTTGGAGTGTAATCCGGAGACGAAAATCGTTTAATTGAGTTTAAAAAGCTGAAAAAGGTAAATAATAATGATTAGGCTTTTTGAGATTGCACTCATTTCCCAAGTAAAAATTAGCAAAAATATTACTGTGCAGCTGATTCAACAAGTTGATATTCGTTTCCACGCGCCAAAGCTGTTTGACTGACCGATTTGTCGGACCACAGCGTTAGCATGGCGCTCGTAAATTCTGGACTGAAAGGCTCTGAATCGTCGCCCCGTTTTATGACGTCAAATACTATTCTGGCAGCTACCTATAACGTCGTAATTTATATATACGGCAAATTAATTCGATTTTTTTGTTTTTTTTTTGCTCAAAAACCTACAGAATTAAAAAAACAAATGTTGTCTCAGAAAAAATTGCGAACACTCGCCCTAAAATTTGAGTCTAGGTTTGCATTAGAGATTAACCTGAATGGATCGTACCAAAAAATTACGACACAATATGTATAAAAAAAACCCTTGGCTTAAAATTAATACCTTTAGAAGATTATTCAATTTTTAAGGGATGTGGCGAAAGCCAATAACATAACAACATAAAAATTCGGAAATCTATTGCATCAATTTCATAAATCTTTTCTTGACAGGGCTAAGGAAGACTGGCATAATATATCTAATCCAATGTAACTAAAAAACCAAAATTCATCTATTGAATGAACTTTAATGATAGTATACAATGAATAGATACATTGCATGTTTACAAAATACAAATACGTACACTAGGAACAGGTTTGTGGTAATATAAAAAACATGATGATCTTATATTGATAAAATGTTTACAATGATAATGAATCTAGACGTTTTTCCTCCGTTAAATTATATTAGTAAAAATGGCTGATTGCTAATTGATTATTAAAATAATTACAAAAGTTTTATAGAGCCTTGCCATAAATAACTTCCAAATTAATATATTATAAATTTGTCAATACTCAAATGTTGTCAGCAAGCCAAATTGAAAAAAAAACACGCAAACCTCAGAATCGGGATTATTAAAAGGAATATTTAATTGATTCATGCCGCGCAAAATTTGTGCCATAGTTTGGACCGTATTGTTGTAAATAATGGCTTTTTGCTTGCATATCTCCTCTTCGCTTTGCAACGCACCATTATCGTGAAGTATCCTGAAAATGTGTTCTGCCCAATTAACATTATAAGTTTTGATCATGTACAACTTACCTCATTTGCTTCAGCACTGTGCTTTTTCCGCATTCTCCTGCTCCTAAAAAAATAATCGTATTACTTTTTAGTTGAAGGGCGAGGCAAACTTTCAAAACTTCCAAAAATCATTAAAATGAATAATAAATAATTTTTTGTTAATTTATATTTAAATTTAAATTTATATTTAAACTTTGATGTACCTGTACGCGGCGGGACCAAATTGGTTTTCGATGTTAGAAATTTTGAAATATTTGATTAAAATAACTGTAGCTTTTTATTTTTTTGGATTTACTGTTTATGTTTGTTAACCTAATAAAAGGTCGGTTGTTTCGAATTCTCTCTCGTCTCCACATACATAACAGGAAGACGATCCACAATAAGCTGTTCAACTATCTGTGCGTTATTCTATTTTAGATTTGTAAAGAGTCATAGTTTAATCTTTACTAAATATAATGTGACAGAGTGATAATTTTGTGCTTAAAAAAATATAAAATATGTGGCCAAGGACAAATGCCGCGGACAAAAAAAACTATGTATTTTAAGAATATAATAATAAAATTTTTGGGAATTTAACAACTACAGCATGTGTAGCCTCCATATCCTTTTTGTTCAAGCCTCTTTATGCCCGGCGTCCCTCGTAAATTAAAATCTCAGGTTCTTGGTGAGTTGTTCAATTCATCAACTTTCCTTAGCTATATGCAAGCGCAAAATCGAATATAATGTTCTTTAGGCGATTATTACTACATTTTTGTGTAATAAACTTTTGTTATGTACCTTACTGCAATTTATAATAATAAATTATTATAATACACAGAACAAATCGTTGAGCAAACAATTAAATTGAACGAACCTAGCAACAGAAGTTTCACAACACGGTTTTGTGACAAGTGGCTTTGCATTAATTCACGATCAATAGCCTTTGTCTTGCTTTGCATTTCTTTTTCCTCTTGACTCTGGCAAAGGCCCATGATTGAGGACTGATGAGTGTTACCGGTTTTGAATATGTTTTATTGTAAATAAAATTATATGTAAAGCATTTGAAGTTAGAATTTAACGTTATAATTACGCCAAATACATTCCAAGTGCTAGAACACTTGGTCCTAAGAATCACGAGACAGATTCCATTGTTTCAACTTGCAATTACATGCTTAACGTGCTTAAAATTGTAATTGCAAAGATTTTTCAACCTTTCCGTATGTTTATTGACATGGTAAAAACACAAAAAAACACAAGTTAATAAAATTTCAATAAATTTACAATTTAGGAATAATTGGCAGTCAACCTTGGCTATTTTAACGGATCATTCGTGATTAGTATATTTAGAGCCTGTGAGCACATATAGTAAAACCAAAAAGAATCACCAAATATACGTTTATAATCAAAGTTTTAATTGGTTTAAAAATTAGAAATTAATAAATTGCTACAATAACGGAAAAAAATATGTATGTGTAGTATTTCCCTCACATTTTTTGAAATTACTCCTTTCCCCAAAAAATATGTGGAGGTAAGAAAAGGGTAAGTTATGAGCTTGCGGCAAAAATGACAAGTAATTCAACTCGATTGTCGCGAGTTGACATTACTACAAATTGTCACGCGTCCTCAAAAATAAACCCAAGCTTCATCGAAAATTAAAACATTAGGGTGTAAAAATGCTTAAAATCACAAAGACTTTTTTTGGCTTATCAAAATTCCAAACTGCACAACAAATAAAAGCATATGCTCAATTATAAAATGCAGTCAATTAATTTTTTTAACATAGAATATAATCTTTTCCAAAAACGCATTCTTTGTTTTCAAGCACAGACATGAAAAGATACAAAATATATTTAAAATAAACAATTAACAAATCAATTTTGTTATGTTTTACCTAGTAGAAAAAGTGCTTTTTTCAATTGCGTAAATTAAAAGGTCAATTTAGTAGTTAACTTTCAACAATTTCGACACCTTGCGAAACAAATTTGATGTAAAACAAAATCTCTAGAAATAACTAAAAGGTTTATCCATCAATGCCAACGTTCAAACGTCATTTTGAAGAGCAAAATTTAGATCAAAAATGAGAAGCAAATGACAAAAAAATGAAAAAAAGGGTGGTTCAAATTGGCGCCAAAATTTGTTTTTGTTAAACCTTTATTTTTCAATCAATTTGCATAATTTTTTTTAACGATTCCCCAGGATTGCTCATTTTGTGTGGTACCATAATTGTGCATTAAATTTTCAATGGACACAAAAAGTGTGAACAACAAGAACAAAACAAAAACGCGGAGCTCAATGTCGAAGAGGTGCTGGCTAAATTTTGCGAGAATCCACAAAATGGGGGATCCTAGGTCGTTAAAAAAATTATGCAAATTGATTGAAAAATGAAAAAGTTATAACAAAAACAAACCCCGGCACCCATTTAGACTATCGTGTATGTATAATATGAAGCCTAATACAAGGACATCAACAATAGATTAATTGTGCAGAATTTGCCTTAATTTTGCAGTGCAAAAAAGAAAAACGGCAGATCAACGATAAAATTAAGAATTTTTTATGGTTTATTCAACGAAAAACATATTTTTTGTATGTCAACTTTTCTTTTTCCAACTTGAATAATAAAATGTCAACAAATTAAAATTAAAAAATTTCAAGATTGTCATGGATAAAAAAGAGGAAAAACTTAAGAAAATAATAAGCAACCAATTTTGTTTACGGCATTTTCGTAACAAAATTACAGTAAATTGTCGTCGCTTTTGATTTTTTTTATCTCTTAGCTAGTTTAAAGTTTTGTAAAGAAAAGGAAAGCAACGCAAAACAGAATTTGTTTAATGCTTTAATCCATCCGTAAATAAACAAAACAGAGAAAAGTAGCGGCGAATATGAATCGATAAGACATCAATACGTGGAAATAGATGTGGCGCTAAAACCGTAGTTTTTGTTGTATTTTAAAATAAAAAATATAAAGCTTTTTTTAAGAGCATGCAAAGCTGTAAAAAAAGACAAAAGTAATCAACTAAAGTAGAGCTGCTAAGACAACTTGTTAAAAGAAAAAGAAATGAGTAGTTAATAACCACTTTTTTACTGAAAACAATAAATGAAATTAGTGTTTAAATAAAATTTAAATTTAAAAGAACAAATTAATGAAATAAACAATGATTTTGTTTAATTTAATTTTCGGATAAAAATATAAGTGTCGATACAAATAAAAATATAAATGGATAATAACATAAACAGAATTTTAAATGAATAAAACATAATTTTAAAATAAGCCTGCATGGAATTGCTATGCAATTGGTAAAAAGTGATAAGATCAATACTACATTTGCTTTATTTATTTAATCTGCAGATCCTCCACCCGTTGTTTGGAACAATGCCATTAGCTTTTAAAATTAATTAAAAAAAGTGCTATTACAAACAACACAAAAGATGAGCACAAATTTTTTTTTAAACATTAAAGTCAATATAAATGCGATCAGAGTTTTCATTTTTAGCTTAAAACAAGTTTAGGTAAACCAAACAAGCCAACCTGAATCTACATTGGCTCTAAAACTACCTATTTGATTCCAAAATTATAATCAAATGAATCTAAAAATTACTGTTAAAGCCCACACTAAGTCTGAACTGATTTTGGACTCAAATGGAAGCTTTGACTGCAATCTTAAATGAAATGGGGAATCTTTTTAAACTTAAACAAAAATAATTTTAGAAATTGGGCAAAAATTAAAATTCCATATCAAATAAACCATTTTCTGCATTAAAATCAAAAACAAGTATCCTCTACCGTCTGTATTAAAATAGAAAATTTAGAATTAAAAATAGAATTAAAAAAATATAATGAATATTAAAAGTACGCAACGAAAAAATAAAACGTAAATTTATTTAATTAATATTTTCAAAATAATAACTCATTTGCTTAATTACACAATTTAGAGTCATTTTCGCAAAAACAGAAAAAAAAATTTGCGTAAAAAAGTAAAAAAAAAAATTAATAGCTTAAATTTTTTGGAATGTGAACCTTTATTACGTAAAATTGATGTTTAGTCGTTAACATGAATAAAAACGAAAAAATAACAATGTATATTTAGATATATTAACTCAAGCCGGTTAGAATAGCATAATTTTTATTAAAAAAAAATTCATGAAAGGTATTAGTACTACTCTATTACACCGGACCATACCTTATATTTGAACCAACAATCATTCTGGGAGATTGTGTGAGGAATTGTATTTTCAAGTTAATCTTGGCTTGTTAAGGAAAGCATTAAATAATATAACGTAAAAATGAAAAAAGTTATAGCGTCTTAAAAATAAGTGATCTTCAAAAACTAAGGCCCACATGTGTTGTCATTTTCAAACGAGCACTAATACCTTTCATGAATTTTTTTTTAATAAAAATTATACCAATCCTGTTAAATTGCTCTAAACAATCATACACTGTAATTTTTACGTCCTTCTCGTGTTAAAAGCTTAGCAATAAGTGTACCTCGCTTGTTTTCATTCATTAGAATCTAAATTTTCTGGGTTTTTTTTCTACTTGTAGGCTTAAAGACCAAATTGGTTTAATAGTGCTTGATCGTTTAACAAATCGTTTGGTATAGCGAATAATATAAAACTGAATTAAAAAAAATGGTTTTTTTGTCTAAAAAGTTTGGTAGGTCGGTCTATATGACAAATTGTAGCAGCTGTGACGGCTTGTAGATTCATTGGCCATAACAATCATCAACTGTGACAAGTTTGCTGACCGAAAGGCCTTTTGTAATAGCAGTAGTGATCGTTTTAACAAGTTGTTGAACAATCGCTGATGGCGCTTATTGAAGGGTAACATACTATATATGAAAATAATATGCTTTAATTAGAACAAAATAAACGATGATATTTAAAGCAAAAAAATGGCTATTTTATTTAGTTAATTAAATACCTGTGGTGTAAATTTAAAAAGGAGGATGCAAGTAAAGCGATGTTACAAATAAAAAAAAAGTAAAGTTGTTTGCGTCTTAACCACACAACACAATGCCTAAATTTAATCCTTTCAAACTAAGAGGGATAAAAAGAAAAAGCTCAAAACAAAAAAAAATTAAAAATTTTTTTGACTCGCGCCTTAATGTAACCCAGGTAACATTTCTCAAAAAACGAATATAAAAAAGTAAAAATTTTTGTATCTACACACAATTTTGCTTTATCCTATCAATTAGGTATAAAACGCAAATAATTAATTTGCTTCCATAACTTTTTTTTCGCAAGTAACCGACGTATTCTGACTGAGTAAACCCAGCAACAAAATATTGTTTTAAATTATTGTGTTGATATGTAACGATTGATCAACTTGAACACAGTCTGTTGATGCGCATTAAGCAAATGAACAATTTCACATTAACGCTTTCCTGCACAAAACAACTCAAAAAATGCACTTCGTGTGTATACTAAATATACTAATATACTAAATATATTAATATATACTAAATATACTAATATACTCTGATATACTAAAAACGTAACAAAATTATAAAAAAACAATTAAAAAATTGTACACTAGTACAGAAAAACATGGAGAATTTGATATAAAAAAATTATACAAATGTACAATATTTTTGAGCTAGGACATATTTAAACTTAAATCCTTTTTTTCTTGTAACCCTGTAGTTTTAATGAAAGAAAAAAGTATCTTACAAAAAGATAAGTAAATTACGGTATCGAAAAGTGCACCAAGTAAATTACCATATTATGAAAAAAGCATCAATTTTTAAGAGTTCTAGCAAAAAACTCTTTAAACATGTTAAATTTTTTTTTTCGTTTGCAAACATTGGCTCATCATTTTTACGTGTGCTATGATTAACCATTTTAGATCAAAAAAGTAAAAACGGAACAGAAAAAAGTTTTAAAAAATGTGAGAAAGAAAAAAAGTTTAAAGCTTTATTTTAGGACATAACTTTTTTTTCTCAAAGCTTATAACACTTTTCACTTTTTGTAAAATTACGGTATGTTCTTTGAGTGTTGATTAATCGAACGTATATAAAATTAAATTTATAATTAAAAATGAAAGCCAATAAATATTAAAAAAAAATCAGTATATCAAAAATAAAGAATAGCAGTCTAAAAGGGAGAGAAAGGAAAAGTCCCAAGAGTACGAAAAGAGAGCAAACGAAGCGCTCAAAAACCAAATCGCCAAAACCGTCTCAAAGAAGACACAAAACCACTCCCAAAAAAAAGGTGTCAACCGTGGGGGAGAGAGAGAGAGGGAGAGATTGCAAAGACTATCAAATAAATAAGTCGTAAAAGGAAAAAGAAAAACGAAGCGTGCCAATTGTGGAAAATTATTAATTTTTTATAGTCATTTTTTTCCATCGGCCACAAATTTTAGTTTAATGAAACGCAAATACAATTAAATATTTTTTAAAAAATGAGCTTGCCAAAAAAATTTTTGTGCTAGAAAGTGATAGAAGGTTCTAGAAAGTTGGAGAGACAGCAATATTAAACAAAAGACTAGGATATCGAAGTATACAGATGTTTCCAGTAAACTCGAGAATAGAAAATAGGTCATTCTTAAACATTATAAAAAATAATAAAAACTTCCAAAATTTCTCATTTATTGTTGTTTCGGACTCAACAATATATGTATAGAACACACCTCATTTGGTTACAATCTTTTTAATCATAAAACCAACAAGACTTGGATTGTTAAATTTAAAAGAATTGGATATAGACTCAGCGAGACAAAATTAATTTTAGTTCATAGTAAATGTTTCTGAAATACAAGACTTTCTAAAATTTGCAGATAGTATACTTGCAATATATCATATATAAAAAACGATAAAAAAAATTTCAAAATCTTTCTGTTTTAATGTTTAAAATTGCGCAAAAATAATGCCAAACGGAAAAAAATAACATCTCCCTCGCATCAGCCCAACATAAATCACATAAGAATTTATATTTTCTCGCATCACCATAACATTTGACCATCTCTCATTTGCTTCACAATTTTTATAAATATTTGCCAGTTTTATTCTCACATTTACCTAATGGTTGGCTAATGTTAGTTAAAAGGAAGATTTTATTTAATTTTAGCCTCGCATGACGTTAACATTTGAAATTTTCTTACGTGATTTTCAGCTATAATTTTGATTATAGAGATTATAAGCTTATGACGGAAAGCTTTTTGTTTCTGGGGAAAGAAATTTCCGAACAGACTATAACAACAACCCTATCAATTAAAAAATCATATTTTTATTTTTTATATATATATATCTGATCAGTTTTTTTTGTTGGAAAATGTCGTCTACAGCAATCAATTTTCCCGTTACTCCAGTAGATGCACTAAAACTGAGCTTAAAAAACTCTTGTTATTTTCATAAAAAGATGACGTTTTCTGAAACTTCCGCTTTGCTGCATGAAAATGGAGACTTTTTTATACAGGTATTTCAATCCGTTTGAATGCAAGCATTTTTATATTTCCGTTTGAATAGGATTACAAAGACACGTCTGTCTTGTTGTCCGTGAAAGCCGGCGGCGAATGTTGGGAATTTGAAATTAACCTTTTATATGTGAGCTTTAAATTTTATTGGAACAAGTCTAGTTTAGGCGAAATTCAAAAATCGTTCAATGCACTCTATTACGTACTAGAAATCAATGGTCTCATGCCCTCAGTCTGCTTTCCTCAGAATTTATTTTCTAGCAAATGGGTAACAATAAGGGAAAAGGCACTCTTTTTCTAAGATGGTCAATGGAGGGTGGTCGCTGGTTCAACTCCCACGGCGGTCCGGTGACTTTTTTTTATTATTCGAATTTTGTCTGTAAATCATTTAAATCATTGTTTTATCAGTTTTTTGCGTGTTATCAATTTTTTTTAGCAAAGCTTTACAACCGTAAAAAATTGATTTAGGATTCTTAGGTCCATTCCATGGCGGTTAGTTGCTCTTGATTTTTTAATCCAAAATGACCTTTAACCGTCGTCTGCAAAGTTATTTTGTATTTTACATCGTTTTTGGCATTTAAGAAAACCTAAAACTTGCAAAATATTGCGATTTGAGAATTTATCCTAAGCTAGACTTATATCATTTTATTTTCTAACTTTGATTGTTTTATGATTAGTTTTTAGTGCGATAGTAAGAGTTGCGTTGGATTTGCGTTTGCAGATCATGAATTTCCCACTCTCGACGATCTCGTGCGCTTTTTTTCCATTGAGGGAAACAAAATTTTGTGTGATTATGTTGAAATTCAATTGAATCGTCCAATTTACCGCGGCGCATGTACTATTTTCTTTTTTTCGATACTTTCATTTTTACTTTTGGTTACGATTAGATGCTGGTCGGTTTGGTTTTGGCCAGTTAACAAGCATTTCTAAAGTGCATAATGACAAGTCGAAAATCGAACAGATCTTTGTCCGATGCCTACGCTCCGAATTTACATCGCGTAGTACAATTGTAGATGATCTGGAGCGTTTAATTTGCTTGAGACACAAGTATTTTTTTTGTTATTTTCTTTTGTGATACATTAAAAAATTTTTAGAAATCTATCGAGAATTCGTGACTACTCTGTTGTGGAAGTCGGAGATTTTGTTCCTTCATTGATTATTATGAAGAGTGACGCCTGTGCGGAAAGCCTTCTTCATAGACTTTTGGGATTGGAACAGCCGCTTTATTTAAGGCAATACATCAACTGGATATATGAAGTAAGCCAATTTTTACCTCTTTATTGTTATTGATGTGGTTAACTTTTTTAATAATAATTTTGTCGTTTGTTTGAATGGAAGTTTGTAAAAATTGGTAAATTATTAAATTAATCTTTGTCAACTTTAAAGAAACTTGTGGGACGTTAATTATTTGATTTTTATTGTTACATTAACATGCCTATACAAATTTTTATTTGTTTGAGCTAAAGCTTTTTAATAATAATACTTGCTCTAGCTTATAGCTTTTTTAGCTAGGTATTTTTTGTATATAGTTAAATTTAAAAATTTTATGAAAAAGAAACCAGAGATTGATCACAGTCGCGCAAAGCTTAAGGCATACGTTTATCGAAAATGGAACGGATTTATCAGGGAAAAACTTTGGCAGCCTTTAAATACCTATAACGGTATAATAAATTCAATTTGGTTTCTAGATTGGAAAAGCCTTGAATTATTTGATGAACAACGAGATTTTTCACCGGCGTCTTTGCCCAAGGTCTTGTCTATTGAACTCTGTAAGTCGGATTAAACTTTCCGATTTTTGGACCGAGAATGACAACGTTTGCGACAAATCACTTTTTCAAGGCGCTGATTTGGCTACCTATTCCATTCGCGAATATGCGATTATGCACCGAGACGGTTGGAGGTTTGTACTTAACATCAGTGGTGGGGAATGAATGGCTCATTAACCCTGTGTTTTCAACGCTATTTTTACGTTGTCGAGAGAAGCACACAAAATAATATTTTTGGGAATTTCTTTGTTTAAAATTGTCCAATGCATTTTGATTTGTCTTTTTATCAACAGTGTTTTAAACTTGATTAAAATGTCGAAAGGATTAGCTTACTCTAGGGATTAAACTGTAAATGCTTTTCTTATTTTTGTATTATAAGGTTAGCCCTCTAAATTTGGCTTTATAAGGTTTTGATAAACATAAATAAAAATGTGCAAATTCTCGTTTTGTTTAAACTTTAAACCATTATTTCAACATTTTGATTTTTTGTCCATTTCTCTAATTTTTTCTTTACCTAACTTGAGGATTTTAAGTGTATTTAAAGTTCAATTTATTGCAGATATTTGCCAGTTGAAACATTGCTGAGCAATATGTTTGACTCAGCATCTCAGGTTTGGACTTATGCTTTACTGGTTTGGCAAATCTTTTCTCATTGTCGTTTTGGCAGTCGTGCTCAGTAATTTTTTTATTTGTTCATGTTTAGGGTTTTGCTTACGAGGATAATTTTAGGTTTTCAACTTTTGTTGACTTTTTGGAAAACGACGCGCAAGATGACAAATTTTATATGCCAGGCCAATTAAAGAGGTCAGATTTGGGCGACAAAGGCGCCAAGGTTAGGTATGTGATATTTTTTGTTTACCTTTACTGTAAATTGTAAGCAAAGTTGGAATTTTGTTTACTAGAAAGCTGGTTTGCATTTAAATATTTCTTCAAAGTTTTTAACTTTTGATTTTTTTTTAAATAATGTTGCATTTTAAAGAGGTGTCATATGTTAAATTTTTAAAATTTTTGATACTATTAGCAATTTACTGTTAAATGGCTGCCTTATTATTTCATTATTCAACTGTTTTAAAGATTATACATTTGAACTTAATTTAGTCGACAAACGCTTTTGTTTTTCAAAGCATGCGATAAATTCCCTCAAGCGCCGTCATCTCTTGCGTACGTTTTTTGATTTTTGAGTTTTTTTGTATTTGTTGAAGTTTTCTTAAAGTTTATAAACCCAAATTGTAATATTAATTTTTTAGGAAAATAATTTCGAAGTGTTTACAAAGAAATGAAGAGGACCGTCCACTTTTTGATGAGCTCTTTATGGTTGTGGAAAACGAGCAGCGGATAGCAGTGTTCACGGGAATATTGTCCAAGTTTGTTTAGATTAATTTTCTATTCTTCAAAAATGCTTTATTTTTTACGTTATCAGAATTTAAGTTCAACATTTTTTGATCGTTCTTTTTTTGTTTTGTAATTGATTATTTTTTTTAACTGACTTGTCGCAATGTTTTATATATTTTTTTCCATATTTTACGTTAGGGAAATGTTTTGTATAGTTCAATCTTCAGTTCGTTTTCGCTTTAGAATAGTTTCAAATGTTCCAACTTTTAATTAAATGTTTTGCATTGTCTTGGATTTGTTTGTTTAAGATATATTGACATATATAATAAATAATAATAGTGAACTAAAATAAATGGTCAAAAATTATTAAAAATATTTATTGGTCTGAAAAATACATTTTATAATAAAGGATAAAAAAAAGTTATACATAAAATCTAATATAAATATTAAAGCATGCTTTTTTAAGCATTTTTCTAAGTTGTTCAGCAATGAAAGTTTTTTTTTTGACGGTCAGGAAGCTTATTTATTTTATTTTTATTAAATTATTTTTATTGAATTTTATTTTGCACTAACTTGTTCTAAATTTGGCTTGCAATATTTTTAGCTATAACTAATAACGCATGTGGGCAAGTGGAAGATTGAGCGCTAAGCTTCCATTGTGGTATAAAGTATACGTTTGAATGACAAATATAAATAAGCCTTTTTTCAAATGTTTTCGAAAAAAATATTAAATGATAAAGTTATTTTTATTTTCGAAAATTGGTGCTAGAATGCAACGATTAATGTGTATCACTCAAAAATTGATTACTTTGATTTTGTTTTGGCCATTTTATGTTGAAGTTCCGTATGTGTCCTCATACATTCCTGTTGTATTTTTGGTTTTTTTTGTTTTTCGTGGACTGCTGGATGGCGTTGACTCATTACTGCTTTTTGTCGACGAAGATTCGGACGTTAATTCGTTAATGTCGGGGATGTTGCGGTTCATGACGAAAAATGCTCGTTTAGGATCAGGGGTTCTATCGGAAACGTCTTCAATCAGTGGCTCGACGAGGGTTTTCTCAACATTTATTGTCCGTTTGGGCGGTGGATTTGTTGACGCCCCGCCAGAATGGCCAATAAGCCAGTAGGTTTCCATAACGCCTTTTCCCTTAATTTTTAAGCGTTTTAGACTTTTTTATTGGAAATTATTTTTGTTACTATTCGAGGTTGTTTAGCCATAATTTGCTTTAGCCAATTAATTATTTGTCTTTTGTTATTTCTTTAATAAAAGGCTTTGCAGAAAATAAAAATTTTGATATAATACCTTGATAATAACTTCGCCACGCCTTTCCGTTATGTATCCTCCTATTACTTCAGTCAAGAAATGATTGGTTTCAGCGGAAATGTGAATTTTGTTGGCTATAATATCAAATGGTTTTTCCATTTCAAATACATTTCAAAGTGTAATAATTACCTATGGATGAGCTTTCCATTCGGCTTGCTGTATTAATTGTGTCGCCGAAGAGACAATAACGAGGCATAGCCAAGCCTTAATAATAATAGTCGCTTTGCTTAATTCATACTATTCCGAATAAATGTGTTAGAAAGCCTACCGACTACGCCTGTAACACAAGGCCCGCTATGGCATCCGATACGCAAGCGAACTCGCTCATTTGCCATGCCGACAATCGAAATGCTTGACAAAGACTGAATAAAGCGAAGCGACCTAAATTGAAAACATTGAGAAATGGCCTTCCTTAATACATTTCTGAGCTTTTTTTTGTGAAATGCGTTGGCAGCTGTGTTATGATTTGAATGATTAGTGGCTGACACTCGACTCGAGAATTTATTATGTTAAGACATATTTCGAATAAGTTGACTAATAGTTTTAGGCGTTAAATTTTAAAACACTGCACCGAATTATACTTTTAGCTAAATACATTTCTAAAGTTCCACGAACAGAAGTTCTTAAAATTGAAACTTTAAAGTTATTACATGTCGGCGATGTGTTGAGCGTGCTCATTTCCATTTCGGTGCGGCAAGCCGGAAACGCATAAATAACCGTCTCCTAAAATTGTTAAGACCATAGTAAGATGGATTACACTTGTCGTATACATATTTATTTAATATTATAAAACTTTCATTGGTTACTTTCATTTTTTTAATTAGTAAATTTCGTTTTTCCAACTTGATCATTTATTTTCTTCTAGAGCTCTTCTTCATACTTGATCAGTTTCGGTTTTGTTTTTTACTCAATTGTTGACCTTTCGATCTTTTGTTTTTCTTTTGATAAATTTTGTTGGGAATGTCATTCCTGTTTGGCGGCGCAACTATGATAGTAATGCATTTGTTGCTTAAAAAATGTTTATTGTAAACTTTGTATTTTTTTTCTTGTTTATCCTAGTATTACTTTGTCTAAATGCTTAACATAATTTACCAATTGTCTCGACTTTGTACACATCGTATTCAGCAATAATCGAGTCAAAATTGATGTAAAGGTCGTTTAGAAAGTTGACAACATTTAACGGCTTCATTCGACTAGATAGTGTTGTAAATCCTACGACGTCTGAAAAGAATACTGTAACGCAAGTGTAGGACTCCGGCTCAACAGACTGTCCCATCTTTAAACGATCCGCAATTATTCTAAAGCAAATTATTGTAAAATTTTGTGATTTGTTTTTTTTAGCTTTTTCACTAATTTTTTTTGACTCTATTTTCTTTTTGTATTACTGATTGCAAGGGTGTTTATCAAATATTTTGAAAACCGATTACGCAAAATGTAACAGGATTTTTCTATATTGAGACAATAATTTTGCAAATGCAAAGATTTGAAGCGCACTCATAATTATTTACTTGCGTTGATGGCACGATTTTTATAAAACAATAAACAAAAAGGAACCCAAAGTGATTTATATCGTCAACCCATGCATTATACTGTAAAATCATATGTATTACCAAATTTTTTTTCATAGACAATTTTGTTGCTAAAAATATTTTACTTGGGCAACATGCGATAAAGTAGAACATCGGATTTTCTTTTCTCCGCCACCAATTCTTTGGTTCGCTCTTCTACCTGGTCCTGCAATGTGTCTGCATACTTTTCCAGCATGTTGAAAACATGATCCATTAGTGTTGCGCTTCTATAATTTTTTAATTTTTTTTTTAATTTTATTGTTAATTATTGTTAGTTCATAATTAATCCTACCCCGCGATGCGCATTGAGCGCAACAATGAGCGCACTAGTTCAATCTTCGGACGATCTGTGGGGTTTTCACTCCAACAATCACGGATCAAGTGTTGCTATAAAGCATTTTTAAATTAGCAGTTTATCTTTAAAAACCTCCGTTATGTGTTTTAAAAATATTACTAATGCAGGATTCAAATCGGCAACTACTGGTTTAATAGTCGGTCTTGGCGGTAAAACACCTCCTTTTTTGACCAAATACACAATTTCTTCATGGTTGCGGTATCGTTTGGGGCCGTCATTAAGCTCTTCCCAAGCTGATTTCATATTTACAACTTCGGATGCAATTATTGCAAAACTGTAAATGTCGCCGGCCTTTGAGCCAATCGAGTAGTCAATGCCCTTCGACCTTGATTCATTTTTGTCTTTCTTTGGTTTTTGTCGTCTTTTGTCTAAACGTTTTTGCATTGCACATGAATGAAACGTACAAGTTCATTTCATTACAATTGGATATTATTCCATTTACTAAAACCACGCATTTATAATAAGCTTTTGCTTCAACAAAATTTGTCTTTCATTAACCGCTCGAATTTTTGATAGAGCCATCAATACTAAAAATGTCAATCTCCCTTAAGTTTTTAATTCGAGTCCAGTTGTTGACTTTTGTTTTTTGTGACCTTATATTATTAGCAAACAACCGACATCTTTTATTTGTTTTAAAATGTTTGTTTTAACATGCAATAATAATCTAGTAAGTATAATATTTTGCAAAACGATTTATTGGATCTTTTTTACTTTAGAAGCGATTCTCGGTGCTCTAAAAAGCTATAATATTAAATAATATTACTTAATTAAAATGAGCAAATAAACCGTGTTTTGAGAGTTTTAATGTTTAAATTTTTTATCGAGACATTGGTTTTATTAGTGAATAAAAACAAAGTGTGACCTACCTAAATATTTGGTGTCGTCAGAAGAAGCGGCCGCCGACGCTTTGCGCAACAGCTCCGGCGCTTTCCACAACAAGTCTCGAGCCTTTTTGTTTGTCGAATCGTATTTGCGAAACGTCCTTAACCCGTAATACGATATTTTCACTTGCCAACGCTCGTCAATCAGACAATAAGTTGACTTTAAATTACCGTGATAATTAAGCGGTGAATTATGAATAAAATGAATTCCCTATAAATCATTTTAAGTGAATCTCTAATTTGTTGATAACTGTTTGTTACCTCACACAATTCCTGAATAATGGAAAACATAAAGACAGCGTCTTTTGCTAATGTATTGTTGCTCAAGACGTCTTTGATACTTCCGCGACTACAAAACTTCCATAGAGACAGTGTGTCGGGTCCATCCAAACTAAGTCCACAAAATTTGTTCAAATTTTCATGATCGAATTGGCACATCTAAAATGCAATAAATATCCCACTTAACTCAAATGTATGTTGTAGACCGCAAACTTTAGTTTTGCTTTACTGGCTTTCAACTTTTGTCTGATTGCAGATATGACTTTAAAGTATTTTGCAACTTGCTGAATATAAAAAAATTACTAATGTGTTTTGACTTTTTATCATATTTTATTTCTAAAAAATATTAACAAAAAAAGCGCAAGAAAATCAGTGTTTTTAACACAAGTCTTATAACACAAATAGAAACTTACCGCTCGGTACTCGGCCATATCGTGCTCCGTTAACTGAATTTTAATGGAATGTTGATGTTTTAATCCAATTGCGTTATCTTGATTGTAATTGAAAATTGTGTATTTTTTGGAGCCGCCGACACTACTCAACCTGAATTTTGTTGACGTCGAACTTGGGCCGGAGAGTAAAGATCGTGAGCTTTCTGTAGGCATTCCTCTTCCCTTAAAGATAATTATTAATAGTTCAAATCCTTCGTTTGTGTAATTCATGTACACGGATGTTACCTTTTTGACCTTTGACAATGTTGAAAACGGAATTTGCCATTGAGCATTTTGACGTTGAATTTCTCGTCGTCGAACCCTATTGAAGAAAAAAATGTTTTTTTTTAACTTTCGATTGTATGTACTTTCAATGTGTTTATTTGCAATTTTCAAAAGATTTTTTTTTTAATTTTTGATTAATCAACTTTTTTATTGCAAAAACTGTGTCATGCTATTATTATTTTCAATATCGTTTGTGAAAGATTTTTTACAAGAAAATATTTTTCTTTGCTAATTGTGAGGTTTTGTCTTGTTTCATCATCCTTTGTTTTACACCGTTATTAATCATCTTCGTTTAGCTATGCTCAACTTTTCCACTTTGCGTCAGATAAACAAGACAAAAGCGCACAAGGCTTTGATTTGAAAATTTACGTGCGATCTTTATTAATTTTTTATTTTCGATTTATTAGAGTTTTCAAATTTAAACCATATAACTTACATGTATGCGTAATAAATGAGTAAAACGGCGCTTACAATCAAAAACGCAACGACAACAATTCCAGAAATAAAAAGCCCTTTGTACATTTCAATAGCTGGCATAGGACAGCGGAGTCCGTCAAACCCACAGCGTGGTATTGCCACTGGCTGAACACCGTTCCGTGTATCCCAAATTATTTTCCCTGCTTTATCCAATCCGCCAGTTATTTCCTGAATAAAAATCATAAGGATTAAACATTTTCAAAATTAAGCGGTTTAAACCAACCACACTATTGTTTGTCAACTGCATTATTAAATAATTTTGAATATTGCCGTCTAAGTCTAATGATACCAGACTAATGATAGAGTCCCGAAGCCCATCTGTATTAATCATAACTTTTCCTGTCATTCCTGAAATTTCAATTAGCTGAATTTTGGACCATCCGCTATGTACCCATATTGTTTTTGATCATTCATTAAACCATTGATATTGAAATATTGAAAATGTTCTCGAAGACAAAGCGTTTTAAGACATGCTATTTGAAGTTCAATAGGAAGCTTATAATTAGTCATGGAGAATGGTTCATTAACCCTCTCGTTTTTATACGCTTTTTTTTTTCTGACGTGAAAAAAAATGTGAAAATAGCGTTGGAAACACAGAGGGTTAATGAACTATTACCTATTATTATAATGCATTTTATATTTGCAATTTTACAACCTTACATTTGTTTCACATACTAACAAAATCATCTCTCTCTAATTCCAATTTACATTACCTTCGAACTGAGCGTTATTGTTGTTTGCTATTAACACACCATCTCTGTATGAATTTGAGGTTAGATTCGTATTATTTAACGTTGCTGCCAGTGCGAGGGCGTAAGCGTAAAATGCGTCGTACAAAAATGGAGCGTATATTGATGCCTTAACTTTGTGGTTTTTAAAACAAATTTCAAACAAGAATGTTCCACTCACATTTTGGTTTGTGTTACATTCTTTACAAAAGAATGGCCAACCGACTATCCTAGTCATGACTTGTTGTAAGAAATCGGATTTTGACAGTTCAGTTTGTTGGTTCAAGCGTAACTAAACTTTAATTATTAGTTTTTTTTTTATTTCAGCCATTGAAGCTGATCCAAAACGCAGTTTAATGAAATCAAACAAATTTTGACAAATTTGTTTAATAACAATGGTAAAATGTCTAAGCATATGCGACTAAAAGGCTTAGGCTAGACAATGAATTAAATAGCTTTGATTTCCTATTCACTGTATTTAATTTTTTTTTCTTTGTGTAGACAATTTTACATATTGTAAAAAGTGAAAAAAATGTTCAATATAATCGTAACAAAAAAACTGCTGACAATTAACTAACTTTATCGTTGTTTTTTTTAACATTATTACCTTTTTTCGGTTGATAATTTTAGCTAAAAAATCTTCGAATAACATCAAAATATAATAGTTGCCAATTATTATTCAAATACTAATTTCTGTCTAATTTTGTCTATGTACAAATTTAAAAATATTTTTACTTGCAATGAAAGCATTCCAATTTTTTTCGCGTCCTCGTCTCTTCCATCACCTGTTTCATTTTTTATGGGTCGATAAAACCAAAACGGTTGTTCAGCTATAATTAAAGTGATTTATATTTTACAATTTATAATATTTATTCAAAATAATAATATTATAAAAAATATTTTACAATTATGCATCATAATCCAGAAAGAAAACATACCCGTAAGCGACATGTCGATATCTAAAGATATGTAAGCGTAGTCCTAAAATAAACCGTTATAAATTGTGTCAAATTGCATTATAAAATATTTTTGTATTAATAAATAGATTACAGGAGTATTCATGCCAGCGTCAAATAAGTTTAATGCGAATGTTCGGCGTTGTCTAATATCATCAAAGCATTGGACGATAACTAAACAAATTTGTACAGATTCATAAATTCTAAATTTGTTTTTAATTACTTCAAAAAAATTATTTGGTTTTTATAACCGTCGATCATAACCTACAAATTTAAAAGAAAAAATTTTTACACACTTCGAGCCCGCTTTTTTAGTTGTTGTAGAGTGAAGTTGAGATCCGACGTATTAGTTATATTTATTAAATTCTTGTACCCGATTGAGCATCCTCGGTTTCTGTTAGTTGCATCCTAAATTCAAATTCATTTTATTGTAGTTGCTTAATTTTCATTTTAATATGAAGAAATACGAACGTCTAATTCGGCCTGAAATTCAGAGCATCCTCTATTTTGACTGGTTTGATAGATGAAGCTAAACGTTGTCCAGTTGAAATAACGCATTACTCCACACACCGACTGCGCAAAGCTTAAAAATAATAAAATTTTAGGCAATAACTGTTATAATTAGAAAAAAACATTCGGGTTTTAGCAAGGGTTAAGTGTCGGGTAAGGTTGTTCATTCATAAAAGCATATGTCCATTACTTCTAGCTGTTTATCCAACATTTCTTATACTTTTAAAAAATTTTTCATACTAATCCTACAAAATTTTGCAAGAAGTATAATATAAATGCACTTTACAAGCTCATTTTAAAAATTTTCCACTTTTTTTAACGCCCTTAAAATAAGCAATTTTTACTCAAATCAATAAAAATTTTTATATACTTATAAAAATGGCGTCATGTAGGTGGTATTAAAATTTGTAAATTTTTTATAATGTGCATGAACTACAGTTGCCAAAAACAGTTTTAAAAAGGGTTTGGTTTTGGTTTTTTATGCGACTTTAAATTTTATGATCATAGATTGTTCCATTATTTTGTTTCCACCTTAACTGTATATTTATCTCCCAGCATAAGCTTAAGTCTAAAGTTAAGCGTATGCTTTAATTTATATCTAAGCATATGATTATGCTTAAACCGCACATTCATTAATTGCTAAAATCATTCAAGTTTAAGCTTAATTTTAACACTTTTGAAAAACTGATAAATAATTAAAATCAGGCGGCTTAACCAAAGCCTAACGAATTTATGGTAATTTAAAATTGGATTACTCTTTATAGATGGGCAGAGTGCTCAACAATGACGGGTACAAAACCGGATTGGCCAGACGACTCGAAAACGAAAGTCCCCATATAGCAACTGGTATATTGTAGTAAGTCGCGAGCATTCCACTTAATATTGATCCTATAATACTATTTCCTTTTTTTATAACTTGACTAATCAAGATTGAGAACACTTAAAAAATAAAAGCTTACCTCTGTTGCATGGTGGAGCAATTATTAAGCTCTACTTTATCCTTAGTAATTAATTCATAAGTCAAGCCGGCAGCTGTCGATTGTAAGCATTCCTCCGCTTTCCATTTGAATCTAAATTTTTATTGAATTCAATTTGGCATTAATAAAAAGAGCAAGTTGGATATTACGTAAAATTGGTACTTGGCGGAAGAATGCTTTCTTTAATTATGCGATCGATGACTATTGGAATGGCACCCGCCGAATTTTCAAACGTAAAAGGCAAGTCTTTATTTGTTGGAAGTAACATGCCAACTCGAATGAGTAATGGCGTTTGATTTTGAAATTGTGTATCCTAAACAAAATTTGATTGATTAAATTTGCTATTTGTTCCACGGCTGTATATGACATAATTAATGCTTAATAAAACAACTGTTTTGTTTTAAAAATTTTTTTTGAGTTTGCACAAAATTTTACAAAAGTTATATACAAAAAATATGTATACCTGTGTGAAGTATAAAACTATCACTATCTAAACTATTTCAAATATTTCAACTATTTCTACAACTTTTTGTTTATTGTAGTGCCGAGCTTAAAAATTCTTTCATTGTCCGGCCAAAAACAAATATTATTGTTTTGATCGCTTTTAATTGTTTAGAATTATCTTAACAAAATTCCATTATATCAAATGTCATTGTGCACTCTTTTGATTAGTTAACAAAATCAAAATTTTTGAATGCCATTGTTAGAAATATTTTTGTCAACCATTTTTTCACAAAATCAATCATTACTTAAAAGAAACAATCAAATACAAATGCTAAGCAATTATTTCTCTCCTCAAAACTTTAGTAATTATTCTATAAGGCTTTTTAAGCTGTCCTAATTTGGTTATATTTCCTACAATTAATAGGAAATTAAACTTATATAAATTTATTACTCGAACAACAATTAACAACAAGGAGGAACCCTAGCCTTAACCTTCATTAAAACAATTTTACAATTACGTTTCGAGCCCCTGAATATGCAGAAAAGGAATACATCCCAAGTAGGGTTTCCCAAAAAGTAAAGCGAAAACAAACTTACTACCGAAATGACGAGACAAAAAATTGTGAAAATAACAATTGATTTTTTCATTATCTACCATCTGCCGATTTAATTTCTGAATTATGAATCAGATTCTTGTAAAAAATAAAGAATAACAGGTATTAGCGTTAAATTAAAGAAGTAAACATAATTTCAATTTTCAAATAACAAGCGCAGAAGCCATAGGACTTTAGCAATAGAAATAAAAATTAATATACGTTCCTAAATCTGCGGATTATAACAATTATTAACAATAGGAAATACAATATTGGATACGTTAATACCTTATAATTAGAAAACTCGTATTCAAATGACAATTTTTTTGCTGTTGTTTATATATGGTTGTTATCCGTGATATGCGATATTTAATATTGTCGTTCAAATTGTATTGCTAGAGTTCATACTTATTGATCCGACAATCCCTTGCATTCAAATGTCGTGTCAAAAATTTAAAGCATTTATGTTTATACACACACACACACACTCTTTTTTTTGCATAATAGATTTAACAAATTAATAATCACAAATTAGACATTTGTGATTATTTAAAAAAAAATGATTCTAGAATAAAAAACTACGTCTTCAATTAATCTCTTTGAAATTCAAATTATCAGTGATATAATTATATTTCAATTATACAAAAAAAACATCGACATAGTCAATAAATTTACATGCCATCCAACGAGAAAAGCAAAATGCTACGATTATACCAAACTTTTTTTGAGTTTAGCATCTAAATTTTAGGCGCAAAATAATAAATTTCAGTTTTTGATTGTAAGCCCAAAGCTTTTTTTGCTTTGAAAATAAATGCAAAACTGAATATTATGGGAGCTAAAAAAGTAATTGTAGCAAAAGAGAACAGAAGCAACAAATTAAAAACTGTAAAAAATCCAAAAATAAAATAATTCACGTTTTGACCATCGGAATTTCTATGTACTTTAAAATAAATTAAACTCTGATAATTTTCATTTATGAATTTTGCGTTGATTTAATTTAACGCATACAAAATAGTATGTACCTCAAATTCATTTTTTCTTATAATTGAATGGGGATGTTGAAATTGGTACAAACACATATAGTAGTATATGTAATTTTTGTCCGTTCACTTTTTACACGCCTACTCATCAAAAAGTGAAAAAATGCATCGCTCGGTTTCACTCAAAACCCTTTTCAGATTATTTTTTCAAAGGTGTCCTAAAAAAATAGTATGTACCTCATATTCATTTTTTCTTATATTAATAATAATTGAATGGGGATGTTGAAATTGGTACAAACACATATAGTAGTATATGTAATTTTTGTCCGTTCACTTTTTACACGCCTACTCATCAAAAAGTGAAAAAATGCATCGCTCGGTTTCACTCAAAACCCTTTTCAGATTATTTTTTCAAAGGTGTCCTAAGAATTTCTTCACAGCGCAAAACTGAAGGTCGACCAAATTGACATCGCCTAGGAGATCTTTCCGGCGCTTTATACCATTTAACCATGCAGACAGATGCACATTCTTGTCATTTGTTCATTTTTATTCCACATATTTAAATATTTTCTTTTTTTTTTAAATAAATTTTAGGTTAATATTATTACATATATTCTAGTTTTCCGTAAATTTGTGTTTAATTTTATCAAGTGTAATTATACTAATAAACACAGGCATAAGTCTAGTTTATGCAACAATTTTTTTATGGTTTTTGAATTTTGGATAAATAACAGATCATTATGCCACAATTGTTGCTCTAACTTTTGCGTCTTTTTACTCAATCTGCAATCTGTATACATATTTGTAAATGTGCATTTAACTCTAATTGTTCAAATCCAGTTATTTTTTATAACCATAGGGAATTATACCACAGAAATACATAATCAGCGTTAGGCGCCATATAATACAATGTCGTTCTGATTCGCCAAAGTAAACTCTTTATATTCCACTTTATCAATGGTTATTTTACATTTTAAGAAGGTTTGCACCTTTATTTCCTTTTTTTTGCTCAGTTTAAAGTGCGAAAGGTGAAAATGTCGAGAAAAGAAAAAAAATTCGACTCGCAAAATTATGCTAACCCCACCTTTTCTGTTGTCAGTATGATGGAAACCGCATTGATTCAGCAACACGGGGAAAAACCATCGCGGCGGCCTTAAAATAAAAAAAGTTGTGTGTCGCCAATGGTAACAAACAAAACGAACGAATGTTTTTTTTATTTTTTTTTATTAAAATTTGATACATTAAAATAAACTATTTTGTCACCTTTACAATTTCTGTTATATTTGTATTTATGCCTTTAGATTCTTAGAGCTGTTCTATTATTTTTCTTTCTTTTTTTTGCATTTAAGTTCGAATCACAATTGGATAAATATTAATTAGATACCTTGTACGAGTAGGAGGAAATAACGATCTAGTTCTGTGTGTGATTTACAATGAGTAGGTAATGCCGTAATCCATTTTTCAGGCATTTTGCAAAATCATGCAGAAATGGCCATTATTTATACTTACAATTACTGTCAAACTAGGGTGGGGGGAGTATCTTATAGAGAAGATATCTTATAAGCGGGTTTATATTTTGCCAAACTCCAAAAATTTTTGCAAAAAAATTAAGCATGTATTTTATAGCCGGGGTAAATGTTTAATAAATATTTTATAAAGAGATTTGACTGTATTTAAGTTTTTTACTAAATAAACATAAATAAGTTGTTTGGGATGTCGTAAAAACTTTTCCACTTTTTCCACTGTTTTATGGCATTTAGTAAAATTTGAAAGGCAAATCCAACAAAACATTTCTTTACGGTTTTTTTTTCTTCAAAATTATGTTTGAATTCAAAATTGTCATGCCACAATTGTGGTAAAAATTGTGTTATTTTTGAATTGTAGTTTATTGGGTTGCACATTCTTGTTCCTTGTTTGTTTACAAAACAGTTGCGCCAATTACTTTTCTTTTCATGGCAAGCACATCTCACTGTAATTTTTTTTCGATAAAAATGTTAAAAAAAATTATAAGCTAATTGAAGCTTCATTTATTTTTTTACTGTAATAGGCGTAAAAAAATTTAACCATCACAAGCTTTTTGTCAAATCCAACTTGTCGCTTGAACTAAACTGTTTTGGTTAACCGTTCATTACTATATTTAATTATGTAAAACTATGGACAAAAAACTATGTATATGTGTCTGCTTTATACAATTTTTTAGCACCAAATAAAATTTCACATTTACATTTTGTTTTGCCAAGAGGCGGGAAGCCTTAGAAGAAAGGAATGCTAAAAATCTCACATTTAATTTCTCAACATCATACGTTTTTTTTTTAAAGTACAATTATTCTTCTTTTGGTCGCCACAATATTCAAAATAACTTTTAAATAACAAAGTCAAATGAACTATAAAAATAGATTCTCCCAATGAGAAAATTGGAGCCTATAAAACCTGAGTCTACCCCAAAATAAAATAATTTAACTCAAAAGTGAACACTCAAAAATAAAACGCTTTTTATTTAAATACAACTAAAATAAATTATTATTTAAAAATAATCGAATCCGCGACAACCTTGTAAGTATAGATTTGTACTTAAATGAAAGAAATTAAATATGAACAATAGAATTATGGTTTTATGCTTATAAAGTCGGCATAATATAATATTCCAGTGCCAAAAGCTTTTGGCTGTCTAAGAAATTCGGCATTGTAAAAAAATTTTATCTGCGCCAAAATAATTCTCATACAGGAACAAAACAGCGTGAAATGTTTGCTTTATGACTAACTTGAATGGTTGATATGACATATTAACTTGTGAATAATCACATTAATAAGGTCAAATCTCCGTTTGACAAAACATCCAAAAATGCGTTGTAAAAAATAAGAACGTGCATTTTTAAAAGTTTTTTATTCATACACTTTTGAAGTGCGAAAATAATTTTGAACATTATTTTTCGCTTGTTCAAATAAAAAAGAATAGACAAAGCGCAAAACGCAAAACGTATCAGAGTGCTTAAAATTTGGATGTGAACGACAGAAAACCAAATGTCATTGCAAAAAGGTTATAAAAAAAAATGAGAAAACGAACAAGAGACACCAGACGCAGTGTGTGCAAGCCAAAGTGAAATAAGAGCGCACAACATTTTTTTCTTTTATTATCCGACTGACGACAGTCATCATCATCACTGTATAAATTGTCGCCGGCATTCTACATATAAATATTTTCCTTGTATCTGTTTTATTATATTTGATTTTTCAACAATGACAACAACGTTTGTTGTTGTTTAAATACATAGTTGTTTTTAATGGTTTAGAGGCAGCTACAGCCAAAAACAAAGGTACATTTTAGAAATTTGTTTTTTTTTACAGGCAAAATGCATAATTTTTTAATGTCTATTGCATCATTATAATTGTGATGTTTATATTAAATTTTTTTTGCTAATACTTTGTTGTGTGTTTCTCATTTTAAAAGTCTTGTTCAAAAAATTTTTGCTAAGAAAATAGATATGCAACATGTTGCTATTTTTGTTTATTTATTTACGCCAATTAAATACAAATTTTTAGTTGTTTCCACTGCTTGTTGCATCGTTTTCTGGGTGTTTTATGATTTAAGTTTTTTTCCCGTTAAGTGTTATTTTTTGTTATGTTTTTATACCTAATTTTGTTCTTTTTAAAACCGCAATTTTTAATAATCCAAAAAAAATGGTTGTTTTTTTTTTATTTATTATACAAAAATAATAGTTTTTCAAAATACTTGTTATCGCAACAATTTTCATATTCTATAGTGTTTTGCTGCTTGCGTTTTACATTTTTTAAATGTTAATGCGGTGTAAATAATAATTGTACTGACGTACTAACAGTCGTGAACGTGGTTTTCTGGTTTTTATTTTTTTTGTTGTTAAAATTTATTGTTTTCAGTTTTAAGAAATGCCTACTTGAAATTGCTGTAAAAATAATTAATACATTGTATAATTTGACATCATTACTCTTTATAATTCAAATGACTTTTTCAAATTATAATTTTTTTGGTTTTTAAATGTTTTGTACATTTGTAGCATTTTCTGTGCAAGGTGTGCAAGTTAATTTCCGCGTTTTTTTACGCATTTTAAACTGAGTGAAACTTTATAAATTAAATCAACGCATTTATTAAAAATAATTTCCATCGTTAATTACAACATTTTCCTAAAGTTTGAGCAATTTATGGATTCCATCATAAAAAAATTTTTCTGCTCACCAAATTTTGTTTCAACTTACATGAATCACATATATCACAAATTAGGTAATGGCAAGAGTTAGTTGGGAGTCAAATACAAAATATTTTCTGGATTCTTTTTGTGCAAATGTATAAAAATGATTGCAAAAATTATACCATTAAAATTCAATACTTTACATTTTATGATTGTGCCTTTTGATTACATTTCTTATTGTCTTTGTGTTCTTTTTTCCGGCTTCGTAAACCATTAAATTGAGCCAAGATTTATTATATTTTTTCATAATTTTTCGGTTTACTTTTGAATCAAAAAAGTTTTACGAAAGCAGCAATCTATTATTATTATTTTTTGACCTACGTATCACTGCAAACAGGATTGATAAAACATATCGAACATTAATCTCACGTCAGCAAACCACAAATCAGCAAAGAAAAAAAATGGAAATTTGGAAACTACTTGATGCTTAAATTGTAAGTTTTGTGATTTCAAAACATTTTTTAGCTTTTTGATAATGAGTTTGACGCATTAAATAATTTCTATAATTTAATTAATTAACAGCTCTGTTTACATTTATAAATGCTTTGGGGTTTCAATGACAAATTTTAAAAATATTATAAAGTTGACACGGTGATTTTATTACACTGTACATATACTCTGTCAAACTGAGTGTTTTACTACTGGTGTATTATTTTTGGTAAATATTTGAAATGAGCTTGAAAAGTTTTTTTTTCATACACAAGGACGTTCCGAAAGTAATGGCTATTGTCAGAGAGATCCGGACAAAAATTGCATTGAAATGTGTGTATTTTTTAATTTTTTTGCCCATTTCTTTATTTTGTCTGCTTATTTTGTATTCACTTTTACATTACTAATTACTGCACAGTTTTTTTTATTATAATATAACATTAGTTTTTTTAGTATTTTCTGATGGGTTAAGCTTTTTTAGACCAAACCATTTCAAGTGCGACAGGATTGTTTTGCTGCAGGTGAGGAGCGGAATGCGATATCGGTACACCATTCAAAAATTGGAATGTCGAATAAAATCAATACAGTACAACAGGTGCCACTGCCCAGTAAAATTGAATGGGTGGACAACTACGGCTATCAAAGACACTTGGAAATGGTAAAAGATGAAATTGATGCCCAGTCGGATTTAAAACACGACCCAAACACATCTTGGTTTGTTGCTTTTTTTCTTTGACTCTTTTTACGACTTTGAAAACGTACAATTATAGGAAAGCCGAGGTCTCGCCGTCATCTTCGCCTTCACTAATTAATGCCGATGTGGCGGGTGTGACTGTGTCGTTTGCCGATACTCGAAGAGACACTCGGTCGAATGTCGATCGACAAAATATATCGCACTTCACTCAATGAATTGTCTTCTTCGGTGGTTAATTCCACGCGCAGCGATTCGACGAGGAGAAGAAAAACGTTGTCGGACCACGATGGGGAATCGGATAATCGAAACGCTAATAAAATGATTGTAGCAATACAACAAAAATTGTTTGAAAATTATCATACAGTAGCGTATGCAATAGTGATTGGAACAGTAAGTTTTTTTATAATTTGTGTGATTGTTGGATATATATTTAAAGTATGTTCTCAATCTCTCTAGCAAAGCCTGTAGCTGATTGTAAACCTAAGCAAAAAGTTGCTTCGAAAACAAAATCGTTGTTTGAGTTTTTACTTTAACGTTTAAACTGAGTATAGGATTTAGCACAGATCTTAGTATAAGCATAAGCTTTTTAATTATCAAGGTAACGATACGCTTATTGTTACGCTTATGTCTAAAGCTACGATCATGTCTTATTAAAAACTTTTTATGTAACTTTATAATCATTTAAACTTCAAAAAGGCTCAAAAACATAGGCGCACAAACAACACATACACTCAAACACTCTCGAGTAAACATGTAGACACAACCTTTCGAAACTGTTTCATAAATACACCAATGTATGGACTTCCACATTGACACTATCTTTATTTCCTTTAACTTATATAGCATTTTTCAGTTTGTTTTACATACATATGCAATATTTGAATGACCACAACTAAAAGCAAAAAAAAACAACGTTTCCCCATAACCACCATTCAAAAGTACAACTTTTATTTTTAAGTTCAAATTATTTCATAATTATTGTTTTTACGCTTTGTGGATGACTGTTAACATTTTATTGTAAAGCCAGTTAGGTGTATAAGCGCAAAGTAAAAATTATTCTAAGCTAAGAAATTGTTTGCACTCAACAAAATTAACAGATATTGTTTTAGTATTTTATTGCATTCTGCGAGTATTTATACCTGCGTTTGATCAGCATTGTCTTTCCGGAACGCATCACATATCGGAGGCATTGCGAAAAACACGAGAACGAAACAATCACACGAAATGAAGTGCACTACGCCTCTGCCACTGTTGTGTTTTTGTGTCTTAGCTGTTTTCAATTAGTGGTAAGTCCTCCAAAAACCTTGACACAAGGTATTCCAGAGAAAAATATCTTTAGGTTAAAACATTTTGCTTTTTGTCCTTTAATGGTTTTATTACCAAGTCTCTTTTCTTATTGCCCAAAGTCATTTTCTTTTGTTCATTTATTTCCTTTTTGGTCTTTTTTTGTCCTTATTTTAATCTCCTTTTTATTCACTTTTTTTAGTGCTTTTTCTTGTTAACGATTTCGGACAAATGGTTAGACGTACGGCGGAGTTTTTCCAATTTTATCAGCATGGAGGAGCGCCTTCGACATGAGCTTGCCTTTACAATCAAACGGGTTATGTTTGCCACAGTTTTTCCTACATTTGGTAAAGCTTTGCTTTTTGGTTTGGTTTTTTTTTCTGCAATTAAACGTTTTACTTGTTTTATAGTCGTGTATTCCATGTGCTCAACAGTTGTGATTTGTTCAATATTTTATATGGTCGGACTGCGGGACTCGGTCGACCACGTCGGCTCCCAAGTTCTTATTTATTTTTTTGACGGATGCGTGATCACTTATTTCATTTCATTTCCTTTAATTACAATATTTTTTCATCCGGGTATATTGTGCTGTGCAAAAAAGAGGTAATTTTTTAATACTTTTTTTTTTGCAATTTTTTGTTGCTATTATCATAAATTGCAAATTACCAACTCGCGGCAATGTCAACTCGCGAATTTTCCACTTTACAATATCGAACTGCGCTACTTTTAAGTCACAATTTTTAACTTACGATAAATGGAAACTTATTGCATTCAACTTGCAATAAGTCAATTTGAATACCGTAACTTCAAAACGTCACAAATCGATTTTGAAAGTCTGAAATTGAGTTGACTGTTGCGAGTTGACATTGCCGCGAATAATCGTTTGTCCTCATAAATTAAGCTTACGTTGTGCTTGATATAAATAAAAAAAACTTTGTTTGTGCAGTGCAATTTTTTGTTCAGAGTTTAGAGATACATATTGCTGCGGCGTTAGACTTAACATTTATTTTTCATTGATTGTTGAATTTTTACCCAGCAGACATTTTTCTTGGCGGACCTTTAGTTCCTTTAAATCAATTATCTTATGCGTTATAAATTTAATTCTAAAGACATTTTATGAACTTTTTATATGCTCCTAAGTCTTTATATTTAACTGAAAGTAAAGAAAGTTTGTAACTGAGCTTAATTTTTTTTATGCCGTTTTTGTGTTGAAAGCTGTTTGAGTATAAATTTAAAATCAGAAAGGTTTGCAAAAGCTTTTGAAACCGATAAAAGAACATAGAAATCATGAAGGGTGGTTAAAGCCGATAAGTATGTTTAATCTTAAAAAAGTGGCCTGTGGTCATTTGTTGCTAATTAAAAGTTCAATTTTTACATATTGCGTGTTCAAAACTTAATGACTTGTTAAAATTTTTTTTTTTAATTTTTAAAGCGACAAGCTATATTAAAAACACTAATGGGTTGAGTGTGTAAGCCACAAAACTATGACTTTTTTGTAGGCCCTCGTTATAAGTTAAAGATCAAAAATTCAAAAAAAAATTTCTTTATTTTAACTTTTTGCTTAAGAAAGTTACAGGTTCGCAGGCCTGCCGGCCCCCGTCATTACCCCACAACATCGACGACGGCCGAAAACGAGACGGGTCAGCATGAGCGAAATGCAAATGTTTGTCAGTTCGGATTTTCTTCAAGCGAAGAGCAACAACCACATCAGCTACAGCTTCAGGCGGAACAACAATTTTTGGATGAAAACAACAGAAAAGATATAATGCAACAAAGGTTATACATCAACAACAATAAATGTCTTGCAGGTACACCCAAATCAACAACAACGAAACGACAACTAAGACCAGAGCAGCAAGAACAGAACCCACAAAAAAGAAGTGTGCAACGCAATAAGAAACACACAGTTGCAAGAGAAATTTCAAATGAGCACAATGAACGATTGACACAACAAGCGTCCGACAACAACAATAACAACAATCGGAAACAAAAACTGCATGAAAAGCTAGCCACAAAAATTGGCGAAAAAATTATCGCTAATAACAACAATTTGACAACAATCAATAACCAGAGCGTTTCCAGCTCTCCTCGAAACACAGCAGCCGCGATTAGCGCAAAACTCATACCACAACAAGCGTTGTCTACTACAAGTTTTCAAAATCGACTTCGAACAGATCGCTATCGACGGCTTAGTAATTCTGGAGGTGGAGAGAACCACGCTGCTCACTCTGGTCAACAACATGAAAGTAGCCCTAGACAGCCAAAAAGAGATGAGAAACGACAACAACGGCACAAGTAGTTGTTTTTTTCACCGTAATTTAGTTGATTATTAAAAAAAAGAAAGATGTGAACAGGTTGGTTGTTAGCGCTGTAATTTTGATTTTACTCATAAATTATAATTACAAAATTGAATAATTGTATAAATTAATTTCTATTTATTGACGGTTCCATGTAAATGTCTTAAAAAAATAAAATAAATTAGACAAATTTTGCACTTCTCAATTGCGCATAGCACAGGTGAAGAATTATAGACGAAGCGCTCAGAAGGTCACTAGCGTCATAAGACCCTTTCAGGCTAATTGAAAAATAAAAGCCCCGGGGCATAAAAATGGCCGCCAAATTATGAAGAAGACATAGCAGAAAAGAAGGGCAGTTTAAAACCGAAACGTCAACTGATCACTATTATACTTACAAAGACTTCCATTACTATCATCAGCTAAAACAAAATTTTGATCAAATCCTTTAAAAACAACGGCGTGGGTTCTAAACCTCATACAACAGAGATGGATAGATAATTTATTAGTAGCGTTAGTAAAAAACGCAATTTATGTAAAGGAATTCTTATTATTTATTCAACTCTAAGTGTTGTATTTAACGACACGTCGAATTGCGTCAATCCGCCAATATCCTCGCGATTTCTCTTCATTATAGACGTAAACGATGACGCAAAGGATCAATTTCCCGACAAATTTTTCTGCAATTAATTTTCGTTCATCGACAATGTTGTTGGCAAAATCGCAAGTGATCGTCGAAGCAGAATCAACGGAGTCATACTCGCACAAAAAATTACGCGGAATATTCAACAGGCACTCAACCTAAATAATATAAAATAATAAGTCAATACATCACGTAATAGGTCACTCAAATGGATTAATGTCTAATAAGTAAAATATCTCAGATATTACTCAGAAAACCGTTTCTATGCAATACCACAAAAATGATGAAAATTGACATACAAAAACGTTTCCACAGGAAGGCATCGACACAAAGGGCTGATCGTGAACATCCGAAAATTTATGGATTTGAGTTTTCTTCAAATTGTCGGTGTAATCGGCACTGAAAATTAATAAAATGTTAGATTAAAAAAGCTATAAAAAAACAAATAATTGTAGTCAATTTAAAATTGCACATTTGATCTCAAGAGACAAGCACATATTACAGTAATAAAAATTAGTGTTTTTTTATGTCTGCTTAAAAGTTTTTGTATTTAAAATATTTTTTTCAGATACTGTAAATAATTATTTGTTGCGGCTATAAACGATTACTTTGCACTTTTATACATTTACCAAGTATCTAAAAAATAAACGTTAAATTTATAAAACACCTACATTTCAAATTCAATCCATTTAGCCAGGCTCGGCGACTCCATTTCGTAAGCATCCGCCTTGCTTGAGTAAATCAATTCCGTTTTAAAATCTTTAGAATAGACAATGTGAGGTGTTTCCGCGTTGTGCACATACAATACCCAGACCCTTCTTCAACTTTTCAATTTTATTATCAACAATTTCAGTTGGCTCATATATTTTTAACAAATTTATTCGTTTCCAATGAAAATCAAACGAGCACCAGACATTAACGCAGTGCTTCGCCTTGATTAAAGCTGATAGTTGAGCGTCTTTAATAGGACAGATTTTGCCGAGCACACAAATCATGTACTTTGTGTTAGAGTGTACAAAAATATTGGCGGCTACCTTAAAGTTTTTAATTATACCAAACACTTTCTGAATTCAATAATTTATTATTTGCCAACTGCAAAACGTAAATCAAAAGCCAGCCACCTAGCGACCAATCAATGTAAAATAAAAAAAAAATTTGATGGGGCGCGAGCTGGTATGAGCAATAATTTATCATTAACCTATTTCGGCATTCTTAGTGCATATATACTAACGTATGACAAACTAGTAAAGGTAATATATAGACAAAATGACTAAAAAATCACGGGATCTGCATCATTTTCTGTGCAATTTAATCGTTATTTATGGTAAACTGCATTTGGTATGATCTCATAAAATGAATATGCTTTCCTTGAACTTTTAAAATTTGTCAACTTACTTCAACACAATTATCCAAAACTCGAGTTGGAAACGGTGGAGCAATAACCTTTGAATTATAGATTGTCAAAAAATTTTCATTTATGGAAAACTTTAATTTGTACCAATTCCCAACCACAGGTGCAATGCTGAGCCTAAAAAATATTAATAAACAAAAAACAAAAGCAAGACAGCTCAAAGTGGAACGTACACCTTCGACGATACCGAATACGACTGAAACACATTATCCGGATAAAGTAATACTAATTGAGCTATTTCGTCCTTTAGCGAAGTCAAAATAAATATGTTGCATTTGATTTCCTTATTTGTTTCATCATCACAATAAACATTTGGTATTTTTCGCTAAAAAAATGAAAATAATAAAGATATACGTATTTTCAAAGGCAAATTCGACCTAAAGAAGAAATAAGCAAAACAATATTTATTAACCAAACTTTATATGAGAAAAGTGGCCAATAAGCAATAAACATAAATTTTATAAATAAAAAATCTAAAAGGCTCTAATGGATCAAAAAAATTTAAACTATAATATACAAAAAATGATTCTCAAAATTACAACATGAATGAAATTGTTATCCACACTTAAAAATTTAATTGTGCTGATCAGAGAATTAAGGAAACTAATTTGTTAGGGTAGAAGTAATGTTCAATAATTTATTGGACTAAAGAATAAAAACACTGTTTATTTCTTCTCAAGCTCCGTACACATTAGCCTCTAGCAAAAATCTGTGTTACATTATATAAGACTAGTTTTAAATTGATAGTTTCGTCCATTTATGGTGTTTTGTCTATATAACTTTCAATCAATTTTGCCAATTAAATGGTCTTAAGTGCAACTTTAAAAGATACTGTAAAATTAAAAAAAAAACGTTAGATTAATTTAGATAAAAAAATACATTGAGCAGCTCTTCCAATGGCACCAAACAATGATGTTCAACGTCAAACGTGCACCATAAGTAACATGACGTTTTTTTTATTGTATTTATTCTTAGCAAAGACTTGAAAATGAAATTGTCCAATTCGCAAACTTTACCATATTCTGTTTCGAAAGATCCGTTTTGAAAGAAAACCTTTGTCCAAATCTGAATTTTAAAAAGTTTTTAATAATTATAAACCCAATAAAAAATACCGCAGGAGTTACGTTTCCAATCTTTGTTGGTATACAGGATCAATACGCATGGCACGTTCAATAATAATGTGAGTGCCATTTGAGCCTAACCAATACTCGGCTTTATACCAATGGCCAATAATACCCATATCTGGTAAGCTAAATTGAAAAAAAAATAAAGAACAAAATGAGCAACTCATGTCGTTTGTTTAGGTATTGGTCTTACAAGAGAACCCATTTCACTTGTGGTGGAGACAATAAAAATAATTTTGAACCGTTTTATTGATTTGCTCCATTTTTTTTCTACTTATTTGTGCCAGAGTCCTATTGTATGAATTTGCTAAAAACAAAACTATGGCACAAATAAGTAAAAAAAACGGAACAAATCAATATAAAAACACAAAAAAAATTATGATTGTAATTTTAGTTCAAAGGCTGAACTACAAAAAAAATACCGTACTGGGCAAAATTAAAATATGTATTTCTTTAATCAGAAAAATATGTTGTTTAAAATGGTCAACATCATTTTTGAAACAAATATCTTCGCTTAATAGTAATTTACCTAGTTGGCTATGAAAAATTATAGTGAATGATTATTTAATTGTGTAGGCTATGGCAAATAATATCACTTTGACATAATTCTAACACATTTGTTTATTTACTAAAAATTTACAAATCAATTTTTCCCTTGATAGTAATGTACCTAGTTGGATAAAAAAAAATATAGTAACTAGCAAATCAGATTGAAATCAGAAAAGCTGTCAAAATTGTTCTCCAAATTATTGGAACTGAAACATTTGATACAAAAACTGTTAAACATGCAGACTTTGTGATGATCGTTCAATTCGCTGTAGAACAATTATAGAAAATCTATGCGGAGGGTTAACCATAGGATATTTTGCTGCAACAAAATGTTACAAGTATTGTTGCCTAACATCTCAAAATGGTATATTAAACTCAAAGAAATAAAAATAACGAAGAAAAAATACTTGTCTGTTAGGTATGCCACAAAATCCGTGTCCAACAACAATACAATAATTATTTCCTTGCCGTTGTTGTTGACCACAAGCATTTTGTTTGTAAAAAGAATTGGTCTATTTTTGTTGCGGGATGACAAATCTGAATTTCCTTTTAAATTAAGCGTCGGCATCAAAGCAGATTTCGATGAGGTAGAAGACGTTGAATCGCTTTTTGCCGTTTCAGAGGATCCTAAAGTTAAATTATTCACATTCCTTGTTTTCCTAACAATATGTAAATCAGAACTTGAATTGATGTGGTCAGTATTATTTGAATAAAGTTCCTAAAAAAATAAAATTTCGCAAGTTAATTAAAAAAAAATAAAACATTCAAACCTCTAAGGGATCAAAACATTTTCTTTCCAAATTAATACTGCACCATGCTATAAGACCACCCGTTTTTTGTAGCGATGAAATGAGAACCTTATTTTTAATTGAGCCCACGTTTCCATAATGCGAAATAAAGGAACCTGACTTTACTGTTATTTCGACGGCAAACTAAAAAAATTAATACAAAGCCAAGTTTCCAACAGTAAGTCAAAAAAACCTGAAAACAGTTATCGATGTATTGAGTCTTCAGCACAGGCTCAGTAGCAACAGCGGAGATGACAAAAATATGTTGGCCGGCTGACAAAATTTGATAGGAAAGCTTAAACCATACTCCAGCAGCGGCAAATTTTGGTAAACTAAAACAAATACAGAGATTACAGTAAATGGATTAAAGTCATATTAACAAGCCGTATATCGACGGTAAGCAAATATAAAATTGAACTGTTTAATAAAATTAAATTTAAAAAATAAAAACTGTTATTTTGTATTTAAAAATAGGACCCAAAAGGCAATATCGTCATAAAAAAATTGTTTCAAGCGGTGCTAAAATTTAAACCAAAAAAAAAAGTACCGTTATATTTGTTCGTTATAAATGTAAACTAACTGGAAAAATTTTTGGGTATTTAAACGGCGATAAATTAAAATATAGATCACGATTGTGCATTGATATTTTTAAAAAATTATTAAGTGTAGTTTCGTGCTTTTTAATCCACAAAACATATTATTGGTTTATGTATGACAAAAAACCAACAATTTAATTTTTTTAAACAGTTTTTATTTTTTGCTGGTACTCCTATAAATAATTGACGTACTAAAAACTTACGTTTTCTCTTTGCAAAAATATCGCTCGAATTTGCACGGGTGAAAAATAATTAACGAAGCTTCGTCGCCTTTTATATATTCCAAAAAGGCTTTGTTCGAATACACTTTTTTTTTTAGGCAATTTGAGCTGGCGTTGCTAGCAATAGATAACGGGCGCACCGGTCTATCAGATTCAGAAGTCAAGGGTACATCATCAATTTCTGAAGTTTTGTCTTCAGTTATGGGATAAGACATATTGCCCGACAAAATTAAATTGGTAGAAGAATTCATTCCTAAGCCACTGCACGTAGAATTCGTGCTTTCTTTCGTCTAAAAATTGCTCTTTGAATAATACTTGTGATGTGAGCAAGTAAACAATGATCAATTCTCTAGATTCATTATCTTACATTTCGATTATGTATTAGTCTCCGAAATTTTGTTGCTTAAATAATCCGTAAAAAAATTAAAAAAAAATTGATTTGTAAATTAATTTATAGTAAAAAAATAAAAGTGTTAAATTATGTTAAAATGATATTATTTGCCATAGCCCACACATATTAATAATTATAAATGTTTAGAGAGATAAAAAATGAGGTATACAAAAACACAAACCCTTTGAATTTCAATAATTTCCAATAAACCAGTCAAAAGATTAAAATTGCACCAAGCCGTAATCAATTCTAAAGATTGACTTTTAAATAAAAGTAGGGCTGGTTTGTAGGCCTTGACTCGTCCATATTTCCACATCAACTCACCACTATCAAAAAATACATCAACAGAGATCTAAATATAATAAAAAAATATATTAATTTGAAAATCAAGCAGAACATGACCTGAACAGAATTTTGAAAGGTCATGCGAGTCGGCAAAAATTCATTTACAAATTTCGCTGATTTTAACCTCAAGCGAAAAGGCTTTTTTTGCTTGTAATCGTAGTAGACAATCTCATACCAAACACCGAGTTTCATAACTTCCTCAATTCTAAAAAATGTTAAATTACGTAATTTATAACATGATAGTTATTTAGAGTTCCTATACTATATGAGAATTTACAAGTATAATATTGAAAAAGATTAATATCACAATGTAAAGAACTATAGGTTTTAACGTCAACTAAAACTTTTAAACGATCGATTCATTAATTACATAAGATGTAATACATGCTTTAATTTGTAGCTTTTTTGTGTAGTACTACATATATGTCCATAAAACTTTTGAAAACACTAAAAAACATGAGTTTAATTCATATGAATATGTAATATTGTAGCTAATTATTCGGCCTTAAAACAAAATCCTGTGTTATGGGCAAAGGTGGAGCACGCAATGAGAAACATTAATACTACGCTAAATAGCAATTCCCAAAAATTAAAACTTATTAAACAAGCTTATTCAGCAACAAATTCAGCAGCAGCAACAATCGTCAAATAAGACTACAAAACATCAAAAAAGCAATATTTCACATAAAATTAAAAATAACTCACTCTTTTTTTTTAGTCATATAAATGGTAAAGGTCGAAGAGAACAAAATCAAAATAGCTTCATCACCTTTAATGCCAAAAAACAGACAAATGGCCGAATTTAATTCATTATTGTAAAATTCAAAAAAATTTTTCACCGCTGTATGACGTCTTTCACTTGCTAAATTCGATGAATTTGTCTTCATCTGAAAAATAAAGAAATTATTAAATTCAAGAAAGAAATAACACAAAGCAGAAATTAAAAAAATACATCGATAATAAAAATTATACAAAAAACGGATAGTACTAGGTTTTTTCATTAGATTTTAATTTACAAGAGTGATAGTTATAATTTTAAAAAAATATTGTATGGTTCTGTAAATGCCAATAGCTTAAAAAAATAATCAAAAAAACAATGTATAAAACCGAGGAGGTGCAGTGGCTGTATCAAAAATATTTTCAAAAACTCAAAAATTTATACTTGAAAAATTATTGAAACAATGAGTTAACTCATTTAGTTTTTGGTGTATGGCAAAAATTGAGCTGGTTTTTAAAATCAAAAATTTGCAGAAAAAATTTTAAAAAAAAAATTTAAATATTTTATATTAAAATATACACTTCGTGTTAAGACAAATTCACAAATAAAGTTTAATTTACCAAGCCTTTTTATAATAATTTACAATGAGTTTGAATTATATTTGTTACAGGTTACCTCGCATATAATTTTTATATTGCATAAAGGGTTCATTCTGATCTCCATAAAAATATTTTTTTTTCTATAAATGTTTGGGCATATGTAATGCAAAGTTTTTGTTATTTTGTAAAATTAAAAATAGCGTATATTCAAATTTGTTAATTGATGCGTCTACGGAATTTAAAAAGTAAGTGGCCATATTGCAAAATATAGGAATGAAATAAAAGCTCAAATTAAAAAAAATTAAATTAAAGGAAACGCTTTCAAAGTATCTGCTGAAGAAATCTACTGTTTTTGACTAAATGTTATTTTTGTTGCCCTTTATTGTTTTTAGTTCTTTTTTCTTGACATATTCTTTTGTGTCTACTCTTGAATTTGCTTTCCCTGTGTTCAATTCGGATATTAATGGGAATGTGAAAAAGATTGAGAATGTTCAAAAAAAAATTACTAGAATTATTTTTAGACGATGCTTTAAAACCACCAATTTTATACCCAACTACAAATCTCGGCTCTCTAAATTTGGTCTTGAAACACTCAAAACTAGATTTTTAAAACTATATTTAAGTTTGGCCCATAAATTTAGGTTAGGTGAGTATCAACATAACTCAAAAAATATTTTCGATATTCGAAAATTGAAATTTACGAAAGAAAGATGCACGACTTTTATAGGTAAAGCAAAAACTACTGTTCGAAACAATTTCTTTTTTGTTTGAGCATATCGAAAATATTTGAAATTGGATAAAAAAAACTTATCAACTCTTGTAGCTTAAAATTATTTAAAGCATTAACACTTTGAAATTTTCACTTCCCTCATGTTTTCCCAAATTTACAAATTTGTACTGTGCAATATACATAAATATTTTATTGACTATTAAAATCAATATTATAAATTTTTTAAAATTTTTTCTTTATTGATGATTTTTTATTTTTTTTGAACTGAATCGACTGGTATTTATTGAATGTATCAAATTGTGGCTTTTTTCTGTTATACATTATTTTTTTCTGTTTGTGAATTATCAACGCGTTTTTACGTAAATAAATAAATAAACTTCAAATTACACATTTTAAAACGAGCTTAACCATTTTATTGCAAATTTAAACAAAAAAATTTATTACAAAATTAACAACGAAAATAAAAAAAAATATTTGAAAAAAAGTAAGAAAAAATGTTGATTTTGGGCTATTGCTTGCTAATTTATGTAGTAAAGTTAACACATAAAATTTATGAAAAATAAGACAAAACAAATATATTGCGAGATCATGAAACACAACCAATTCTTAGCTGTAAAAATATCAACAAAAAATTATTGATATCCTTTGGCTAAATAAAAACAATATAAAAATTAACAAAATTTATTATATTTATTTTTTTGAAGTTTTGAGCAAACAACGTTTAAGTGGCTTAGACAAGACAAAAACATACAAAAAAAATATTCTTAATGCTTGAAAGAAGATTAAAAATCTTTTAGAATCTAAAGAATTTTAATCAAAATGATTAATAAAAGAAAATAAGTATTGTAAATGAAAAATATTTATAGAAATGGTTTAAGTAATCCTATGATTTGTTAAAGCGCTTTTAGGGCGGTAAAATAAACAGTGCAAAAATGTTTTTTTATTCCGTAATTAAAGCTTAAGTTAAGTTTAAAAAAATTCTAAAATATCTGTCATCCTTTGATCATCATTAACACCAGTGGTGGGTAAAGGCTTCGTTACCCTCTCAAATGTCAGTTTTCTGTGTGTTTGACGTTAGACAAAGATAAAAAATGTTCAAACACGAGAAGGTTATAAGCCATTACCCATAACTGATTAGCACTATTTTCTTGTCGTTTAGAAAAACAAAAAGTAATCTTCAAATTTAACCAAACCTTTTCACTTTTCTTCAGTTAATTTGATGACGGTTATTTGAACCCAAGCTACAATGGAAACCATAGGGCTGTGGTAGTGTAAGCTTAATCTACGCGATAATCCTTAAACAGCTAAAACTTAAAATGGAAAACTAAAAGAGGGCACATACTCTAATTCCTTGGGCACTAAAATGAGCCTGGAAAATGTGTCAAACTTTTTTTTCAGCCTAAAATAAAAAAAATGCTCCATAGCCTTAAATGAAGCTAAATTAAAAAAAAACTCAAATAAATTATTTTTGAAGAAATAAAAATAAAACAAGGTTTTAATACCCATATCCCTGCATATTAATTTCGATCATGGGCACTCTCGGCTTTTCCTCCTCATCGCTGCTGCTTGAGTCACCGACGCTTGGCGCGCCAACCGCTCCGCCTTCATCAATATTCAATCCGGTCACAAATTTGTGCCCATTTTGTCCATTTGTATCCGTCCAATCGTTATCATTGTAAGCACTTGTACTAGAAGACGCAAAATGGTCGATACCATAGCTGAAAAAAAAGAATATGATTGTCATCTTTGTTGTTATATTCAATGTAACAAGAGTTTGCATTTTCTAAATCCATCTACAAATACTAGCGATCAATGTTCTGTTTGATTGACTGTCCAGCAAATGTTTGGCCAACGCAAATTTGAAATTATATAAATGGTAAAACAACGAAATGATGAAAAAGTTTATCAAAGTTTTCCAAAATATTTAACAAGTGTTTACCCAGCATGTTGGGACTGAACATCTTCAGGATTGAATGTTGAAATGTGTTGCGGTGCCGCTTTCTTCGAGAAGTCCTCTTCCGGCTCAGACGCCGGAAGTTTAGCAATTGCAATTTCCTCATCCAAATCATGACAAGAAACGTAGTCAATGTCGAATTTATATGCACACTTGGCGACATATCTAAAAACGGGAGATACATAAGGTAATTATCAGTAGAATACAGTAGGCTAAAATACAGTATTCAGCTTGCAATTCTTTAAAAATTTATAATGTAAAATTTGAATTACCGAACAAATTTTTCGACGCGATCACTGTCTTCGTGTTGTTCAATGCTAATTGACCGGACGACCGCATTGCTAATTGTCGCCAAAGGCATAGTGAACTCAACATCACAAATAGGCAAAAATTCTTCTGGCATTAAGTCAAATGAAGACAATTCAAAACGACACCTAAAAATAAGGGAAATAAAGGATTTCAAAATTGAATATCTGTACAACGTACTTTAACAAATGACTCTTGTAAGCGTCATGATGTTTTTCGGGCAAGCGTGGAATTCTCCACACCAAGGAGCGGTAAACGTGTTCGTATTTAGCCTCGCCAATTGCTACTTCTATTAGAGTCTGCTCGGTATGTTGGACAGCGCCCATTAAACGATCGCGTAAATTCTCAAAAAAGATAGCTGAATTTCACGTTTTGAAACTGATTGTTGTTTTGCAAAAATTTTGCTTATTTTTAATTAAGAAAAGATTGGGAAAAGAACAATAGTTGTGGGTCTAAAGACAAAAAAAAGCTTAAGCATAAATTTTTTTAAGCAGAATAATCTTTGTTTTGCAGAAAATGCTTAGCTTTATGGTTTGACTTAGAAAATTGGAAATTACCAAAATACAATATGAAAAAAGTTTTGATTACTAAAAAAATTGAAAAAAAAAAGTATTTTTATTTCCAAAAGTGTATTTCGCTTCGTTTTGTTTCGAAAGTTTTGGACTTATTCGTTTTGTTTGGTTTCGTATTTATAAAGAAAAATAATTTTTTTTCATTTTGTACCATTTATTAATTTTTTTTGTGACGGAACACCTGATTTGTATGTTTTATGAGGGGTAAATAAGTGGGTAATAGCTCAGTAACCCTCTCGTTTTAGCACACTATTTTTCTTTTTTTAACGTCAAACAAAAAAAAATAGCATTAACAATTGAGAGGGTTACGGAGCCTTTACCCACCACTGGTCGTAACATTTAAATACACCATATTTTAAGATAAAAAATACATTATTTAAGATTTTGGCAAACAAACTGTTTGTTAAATAATTAATGTGCATAAATCAATTCGGAACTCAAAGCTTATATACAAACAAAATTGTATGTAACTGTAAATCAGTTGCATAGCTCACTACCGTATTGGGACACGAATTACCTTGACTTTTCCAGTTCGACGTGTCTTTGAGTGCACTGAGCCAACGCCCCAATGGCGCTCTTCGCGAAATATGTAAATCCACGCCTCAGGAATGGGAATACGAATTTGTATGTCTTCGCAGGGAATCGTTCGCGTCGACTCAATTGTGCCGCGCGCGCGTTGTTGCTGGGCGGCGGCCATCACTTTTATGGTGATTTCAATCTAAAAATATGCTTATTATAAACTCAACAAAGCATGAAAAGATGTAACAAACCTTTGAACCCGCCATTTTAATCATGCTTTTGACAGTTAAAGGCTTTTCCCGATTTTTCGGTGGACGAACGCGGAATCGCATTATCTATAATCAAACTGCGATTGAAAACAATTTAAAAAAGAAAAAATTTGCTAGTTTTAGTTGAATTTATCTTGGAACGAAAACAATAAAAATTGTTTAATAAATTTGAATATTGAGGAATAGTGGTGTGGTTTATGGCTTATAGGGTCAAAAGTGTAATCCCCTCACAGCCTAGACTCATTTTTTTCAATATAACTTTTAGTTTTGTTAAATTGCCTTTTTAAAAGAAAATGAATGATTTTTCATTAATTTCATAAATAGTTTATAATTTTTAAATTAGTCTTTTGGAAAAATATACATACTTTAAAAAAAAATATACATAATATACAAACTGCTAAGAAAAAAGTTTTTTTCAGCCTTACAGTCTTTATTTCATTTCAAACTTATTAAAAATAAACCTCAAAGAAGCAGCCATCTGGCGGTTGTAACCAAATGACTTGGTCGTTGTCAAACTGTGGCCGGTCAACAGTGTTGTGGAATTCGATATTTTCAAATCGAATCCACCGCTCGGTATACATTGGCAAAATGTCTTTGCGACGAACAATTTCTTTGCCTTCCCGCCGGCGGTCATTCAAACCAATTTCAATAGTCGGCGACCCACTAAGGAATGCCAGACAGAAAAAACGGACACGCGCTTTCTGGTTTCCTACAATGCCGTCTTTGTCAACATGAGCCGAATACTCGTCATAACAATGCACCTAAATATGATAACATGCAGAACGGAGCTAAAGCATTGTAAATTTCAAAAGTTAACAAGAGAAAGAAAAGCAAATGATATAATAGAGTACTGATATCTATCACTGCTTGTTCATCTTATTGTTACTTCATTTTGAAATGCTTTCACTTAATTAGCTTACAGAGAAAATACACAATATGAGAATGGGTTTTAAAACAGACTCATATTTTCAAATTAGTATTTGCAACTAAATATTGCATCGATTAAATAGGTGATCAGTTTCATCATTTATTGCAAAAATACATAAAGCACCTATCACTTTATTAATTAGAAACACACATTTAAGCAATGCGTACCTGGACTTCGTCTTGTTTGTAGATTGGAGAAGTTTCACGTTTAGCAACACACTTAAATAGGATATCCTCAATGCAATGTACAAATGATGAAAGTTCATTTTCATTCATTGACGCAAATTTACCCAACACGGTGCATTGAGCAGCATGTTCGATTGGAAGACCGTACTTTGTTACATGCCCTTCAACCAACCTCGAAATTTGACCTAAAAAGAACTAGTTAATATGTAAAAACGTATTGTATTCAGTATGCTATAAGAAAAAATAGCAAACCCGGTCGGATGCCGACGCGCTCTTTATACAAAATGTGTTGCAATTTGACAGTATGAATTTTTCCATAAGCATCAAAGGCTTGAAGTGTAGTGTCGGAAAGTGAATAAGACGCCTAAAAATATTAATCTTTTATAAATATGGTACCACATATATAATACATATATGTACATATACGTAACTGGCTTTTACTTGTTAAAAAAACTACAAATAGTTGCGTCTGGCTCAGTGGTCTAGGGTTATTATTCTTTCTTAGGATACAAGAGGTCCCGGTTTCAATCACCGGCTAAGCCCATAAAATTTAGTAAATTAATTATTATAAATATGCATTATTTATGAATACCATAGCAGAACGATAAGATGAATTTTTTTTATTAAAAACACTGCATTAAAATTTTTAAACGAACTAGTCTGAAAAAAACACAGTTAGTGACAAAATGGTAAGACCTAAACGTTTCCTCGTTGGGTTGAAAATTAAAATTTTTGATAACAATATTGACGCGACCACCCAAAACATGTGTTAAGAAAAATTCTCAATTAGCTTAACATGCAGTTGTTTAAGTAATTGATATACCTGCAAAAAAATTTCTTGATACGGCTTCATCTCCTTATCATCATTGTAAATCATCAGCATATTGCCCTGAATGCGAACATAACATGGCTTCCAAAACCGATCAACCATTATCTTTTTTTTTAGCGGATGTCTGAGCATCAGTTCCCAGCCGTTCTTTGGAGGTGGCAAAAAATCTTCCAATGGAACGGAATCGTCTTCATCGTACAAAGGAGTTGGTGTGTAATGTCCTTCCTAAAAAATTAAATTTTTTTTTAAATTTTAGTAAATATTACATTGTTAAGGTAAACAATTAAAACAATTGTAATTACTTCAACTTGAAAGTTGTCTTCAAAATAGGTTGGGCGTGAAGAGGCTGGACTTCCGCCCTCTGGAGTCGGTGAGGAATGTCTTGAGATAGAGAGAGTAGCACCTGTCTTTGTTGTACTAGAAAACAACTCAAGATCTTGCGAAGCTTCTTGCTTAGACTGTTTGTATTCAATACGCTTACGCGCCTCCGCTATAACTTCTTCAGCTGGTCGGGTGTCAAAGGGATCGTACGTCTAAAAATAATTCAACTAAAATTGGAAAATCAATTTTAGACATGTTTACTATTCGTTTCCAAAACCGGTTAATTAATATCACAAAAAATTTCGGGAGGTTAATAAACTGACAGACAATCAGAGTAAATTACCTATAAAAGTCGGACAAAAAGCGACCAAAAAAAGAAGGTCAAAAAAATTGCTGGCATGGTAAAAATGCACAGTTTAACGCTAATTTTGTGACGGGAAAATGAAAATTTGTAAAAAAGCCTACATCGTTTATAATATCCGACACCAAATTCACAGGCGCAAATGGGTCCGCCTCTGCGCCTCCATACTCGCCTAACCCTTCTTTTCCACTGTTTTCCGATGCCACTGCTTTGGCAAAAAAGTCAGAGTCAGAATTGGGGAGTGTCGCTTCACTATGTGTTCCGCCGTTAAAGCCGGCCCAATTCATGCGAGCCACCGGCGGTTCAGCCTTTTTAGTAGTTGCTGATTTGGCTTCGTCGCTTGAAAAATTGGCAAAAGCGTTAGGTGTGCGCTCAGGTTCACTTGCTACAGCATCGTTAGCCGCCGTCTTTTCTTTTTCTATAGGAGCACTTGGTTGATCTTTTGTTTCAGGTGAGGAATTTGACAATGCATAGGGGTCTTCTGCCGGCTTCCAATCCTAAAATTAATGTTTATTAAGCATACATAAGAAATAATTAAAGTTATTAGGCCATTTTTTATGTAGAGTTTAGAAGTTTAAATCTTTGTTTAACAATGTTAAATCATTGCTCCGCAAGTTATAAAGAATTATTGGCTTCCAGAAATAGATCACATACGTTTGTTCTCAGCAATTTAGTATCCAAAAAAAGTATCAAAAAAATCACTACGACTTTCGTTCCTCGTATATTTGGTCTCAAAAACGCAGACCGGTAATTCCCCCCTTATTTCCCTTATTATTGGTTTTTTTAAGGCTAAATGTTAGACTTTTAAAAAGTTAAAGTAAAACCAACCGCTAAATCGGCGCGAGTCGCCGCCATTTTCTTAACAAACTCCCGAAGTTTGACGTTCGATTTCCTCATCGCGTTTCGGATCATAGGTCGGTGACTTTGGCTTTTTACTGGCCTTTTGTATTTTTTTGTCAGCCTTGGCTTTCTTCCTCTCTTCTTCCATTTGTAAAATTTGTTTTTGTCCAGCATTCAATTGGAACCCTTGGCTTCCACTAAAATTATCTTTTAAATATATTTAATCGATTTATTCAACTAATAAAGTAAATATATACCCAATCTGAGCCAAATACGTCTCGTCTTGTATTTCGTCAGCGGCGGATTGTTCACTTAAATTTTTTAATTGCTCCGTTGTCGTTTTTACAATATTAGACACTTGATCGGTCATTTGTTTAAACTTTGCCCAGGGATCTTCCTCTTCATTTTCCACAATAGATTTTGCTGCTGACTGTGATGGAGGAGGTGGACGGCAGGGTGAAGGCGCCGGCGGACGAACTGGAGGTGGTTTTGAGCGTCCCGATTCTATAATAGTAATCTTTGAATTAGAAAAAAATAATCGTTTAATCTCATATTGTTCAATTTATTCAAAAGAAATATTTTTTTTCATTTTCACTAATTCAGAGTTTTATTCAAAATTGTACAAAAATAAACTAATTAAAAATGCTCCACTGAAGACAAAAAAAGGAAATTAATTCAAAAGTGTAATTTTTTCATATAATTATATCAAAACTGTCTCATGAATGAAACAATTAATAACATTTTTTATAATAAAATTGCGATAAAAATATGGTTTTATTTATTAAATCTACTCTACTTTTTATATCTATTATAAAAGTATTGCATTCTGAGAATGCATTTCAAATATCAATGTTTGTGTTTGAAATGCTTGAAAAATGCTTGAATTGATGTTTGAAATGCATTCTCAGAATGCAATATTTTTATAATAGATATAAAAAGTAGAGTAGATTGTTAAAAATATAAAATAAAAAATTACCAGTATCATTTCCATCAATGTTGTCTGTCAACTGCTCAACAGTCGTATTGGGTTCAACAAGATCTGTGTTTCCAACCGGTGACGAGCTGTAGGGTGCCGGCGAAGGCGCCATGGGTGGAGGGCGTGGCGGTGAAATAGCAGTTCCATGCGTTGCGAATGCAGTTTCTTGAACTTCCCAAGAAAATGGGTCAGGCGTCCGCGCGCGTTGAGGCGGCAGAATAGGTTGCATGAACGACATTGTTGGTTTCTCAGTGGGTGCTAATATGTTAGGAACAGTTTGCGGTTCACCGTACATTCCACTTGTTACAGTAACTTTGTTGTACTGCTGTTGACCATAATAATTTGAGTAGTCAGAAGGCTGGACGTTATCTTGATTAATTCCGCCGTATTGATTGTACGTTGCGTTTGGATCATCGGAAGCTAATGCATTGCCATACGGATCACTGTTATAGCCTCCGTATCCCGAAACCTGTACCGGAAACGCTCCATAAACAGAAGTATCATCATATTCAGAGGCGGGCTCAGCGCCATAATCAGAAACTTTTACAGCGTTATAATCTGTAGCTGCTGTATAGTCATAATCAGTGGTTTCTGTAGCACCATAACTAGGAGCTGATGCACTATAATCAGCGGCTTGTGCAGAACCATACCCTGATGCATCATATCCATACGCAGAAGTATAATGGTACTGCGCTTCAGCATTTCCAACTTCATTGGCGTTGTATTCAGTATTATGAGTTCCGGCTAAAGGTGTACCGTATTGACTACCGTAATCATAAGTAACTTCTGTGCTTGTACCAAAAGGGCTGTTTATAGCGTTGGGATTGCCAACAGTATTATTGTATGAAAACTGGGAATTTGGTTGTTCACCGTCAAAATTGTAAGTTCCACCGTATAAATCTTGCTGATTTGTTGTATCGTAAGCCGTCGTTGTGCCATAATCCGTATAACTGTCGTACTTATAATGATATGGATCAAAATTTTCAGCCGCTGGGTTACCATTTTCGTTTTGATGTTGCTCATGGCTATTATATTCAGCGCTACCGTAATTAACTTGGTTTGTAATATCTGCGCTATTAACAGTTTCGGCTGGTGGAAGAGGAGGCGGTGGCGGCGCTGCACGAACAGGGGCGATTGTGCCTGCTGTATCTACAGTAGCAGAAAATTCTTTACTTTCTACTGGCTCTCTGGAACGCAATTGTTCATTTTTATCAGTAAAATGTCTGCTCACGTTTTCGGCTAAACTTTTATTATCCTCAAATGTGTTCGTGGCGGCGATGACTGGAGTTGAAGGCGGTGTTAAAGTTTGAGGCTAAAATAATGGTTAAGTTAAAATAAAACTAAAATTTTAAAAATTCATTTTATAATTAATTTATTATTATATAGTGTGGGGCAAAAGATGATGCGCTTGATATAAATATTATTGTATATAGCAGGAGAGTTTCAACTACGTGTTTTACTATGGTAAAAAAAACTAAGCGATTTGACTTTCCTCTAGACTAAAAAACCAAAATTTGGTCCAATTAAGAATTAAAAACTAATTAAATCTTAAAAAAACTACATGTAGCTCCCAGCAAGCCTAAAGCTAAATCCAAAAAATGTTGAGAAATTTTCTTATTTAATACAAATAAAATTCCCAGGCATGCTATCCTAGAAGTTTTCTTTAGAGTTCTCCACAGTTGTACGAAACGGAAGTCGTTGTTAAAAACCATTATAAACAATACGATAGAGTGCGTACATATTTATAATACAATTGCCTGAGCTATATTTAATACCAAGGAAAATAAATCATTGTTCACATATAAGCCTTTTGGTTTAACTGCCCAGACAATCTGACGGCCTTAAAAACGGCTACAAAACGCAAAACGTACATTTACATTAAAACTTTCCAAAGCACTTGGAGGCACTTTATTGAAAGATTCATTATTGACTTTACTCGGCTTCATATTGGGGACGGTGGCAATTTGATCTATTGGCGTTGTAGTGTCAACCGGCTTTGCATACCATTCAACATTGCTGTTATCTATAAAATTAATTAAATATAACAATATTACATATTCCAGAAAAAAGCAGAAAACAATGCTTAATAATTGATAATCAGTTATTGTATTGGATGCATATTTACTTAAAAGTGCATCAATTTGTGCTCTTTTAAACTAGCTTAGCAGTTTGTTGTTGGTTCGTAAATCACAAATCTCTAAAAACGCGTTATTGTCTAATTATAAACCAGATAACATTACGGTTCCAGTATTTTGCTGGCTACCCGAACTATCGCATCGGCTAGTTTTGAAAAAAAAAACTTTAATTTACAAGCCGTTGAATTTACAAGCCACCTTGTGGTTAGTCACCTTCTTGAACCATTTTGAATTTTGTAAGGTTTTGTAAGGAAATGACCAAAAATTGGGCAAACCAGCGGAAGAAAAACATGAATCCCCAGGGAATAAAGGGAACACCAGAAGAGACGGCAAATTTTAAAACCTATTTGCTGTTAACTTGGTGATTTTATAAATATATATTCAAAATGTAAAATAAAAGTACATTTATTAAAACAAATTTTTTTCAACAAAAAAATAAAAAACAAATATTTTTTTTTACCCCAAAAAATAAGCTGAAGAAAAAAAGATTAAAAAGAAAAGCTTCAAACAAAAAAAATTATGCTTCAACATTAAAGTAAAATAGAATAAACACGCCTCACTACACTCTCGGCTTGCTTCACATATATTTCTCTTATATAGACAACAATTTTTGGCTTTGTTAAAACCCTCGAAAAAAAACGCCGCGCTCTTCTCCTCTATTAAATAATACCAAAAACCGTCTGCGTACATTTCACAAAAAAAAAAAGAAAAAAAATATTTTTTAACGTCTTTCAGAAAAAAAAAACAATTCGTTTCTCGCACAAAAAATAAGTTTAATTTCCAAATTTTTATATATAAAAGCAGAAGTACAAACTTGCCAGCTTGCTAGTTATTTTATAATTCTAGCGCTCACCAAGTAAGCATGCTTAGGGTTTGCTCTCTGCCATCCTTTTTTCAAATAATCTTGAGGATAGCTTTTGAGAATAGTTTTTTGCATTTGCTGCAATTATGTCTGCCGTGAGGTGCTTTTACTAATAATAATATAGCTACTTTCGCAATTTGTTCGGAGTACACTAATTAAGTATGTATATAAAATAGGGTTTAAAATGGCAGAAGGCTAATTTTGTTTGAGGAGCTTGTCAAATCGAATTAAATTTATTAATTACAAGAACAAACTCGGAAGGCTATTACAGACTATTTACAACAATAAAAATTGTTCAATGAGTTCAGTAATAATTGTGTTTTACAAAAAAAATTACTAAAAAAAAACTTTGATGTAAACATAGTATTTTCAGAAAGAGCGCGTCCACAGAAGCGTTAATAGCAAACTTCAACTTAAAACATAAATTAGCTGCAGAAAAAAAAACACGACAAAACAGCTACGAGACAAAGAAAACCCTTAAGAATCAATAAAATATGCAAAAAACCTATAAAATATGCAAAAAAAAAAGTAAACATATGTATTTTGAAATAAATTTGGAAAAAAGGAGAACACGGCAATACAGATTAAAAAGTATGCAAAAAATTATATTCTTTGGGTAAGAATACTTAAGCGTTACACAAAAAAAAACGATTAATCGTTTTTAGGCACCAATTTTGAAGAAATAAATTGCGTTTACTGTCGAAAAATGTACTAAAAAAAATAAAATTTTTGCATCAAAAACAAATTTATTTTAAATTTAGCTGTTCGGTTTCGTATAAAAAAAAAGAAAAAGTCAATTAAATTGTGATTAATTATTAAAACATTAAAAATTTAATGAAAGCGGTTTGCATATAAAATTTAAACAAGTTTATCAGTTTTTAGAAAAACGAGATTGATAATCCCAATGATTTACGAATAAGGAATAACTAAATTCAATTATAGCAACGGTGATTTCTTATTGACATCAATACATTATTTTTTAATACTAAACAATATAAGATTTGAATAATCTGTGTAGTTATGAAAAGTGTCATCAATAAGTCACATAAAATATTGCAATATGTTTTTGTTACTCAAACATGCTTAAGCAAGAATAGCTTTTTTTTTTTACACTTTTTTGAGAAACATTTAGAGTCAAAGATTTAATTTACACCCAAAAAATAACAATAAGTGACCGGCCAAAAAGTGTAAGAAAAAGGCCGGACGTAAAAACGCAAAAATTTGAAATATGTATTTTGTATTGTTTAAACCTATAAAGTCATTTTGTTTCAAGGTTTTTTTTTGTCCGACAACTATTTGTCCGCATAGCTAAAATTAAAAAAAAAGAAAACGTAATCAATTTAATGAAAGTATTATTAAATCAATTGTAACTAGTAATAAAACAACAACTTTAAAAGTACACGTTTTCAAATTGCAGCAAAGTTTGACACAAAATGCCTGCAAAATCCGGTTGTTCGAATTACAAACCATAGGTTATCAAATTTTATGGAGAGCACTGTTTATTCTTAAGGAAAAAAAAAGAAAATTGAGCAGTTTCCAGTATTTTTCGCCACTGATATGCAGACGGAAGTAAGAGATGCCTTATGTTTTATACAAAAAAAATAGAGTAAAATAAGTCAAAGAAATTTCCTTGTGCACTAACTAAATATTATTCTAACAAATTTGAGTAACAATGCAACAAGAATTAAGCAAAAAAAAAAAAGCAAAATAAAAGAAAAGAGCAAAATTCATTAATTGAATGATTCAATTAAATAATTAAGCAATGCCAAAAATGTGACCAGCCAACCATAAATATATAGCTTTTCTGCATAAAAATAAATCAATGTAAAGCTTTAAAAGCAAAAAATGGTTGTCATAGCCAGACAAATGGCAGTGCTTACAAAAAGAAAACATATTTTTTTTGTTAAATATCCGTTGAATGAAAAAAATAATGTCACCAGTTTTAATTTGGATTAGAATCTCAGAAGCTTTGTTTTCTTTAAATGATCCTTCTCTGGCTGTATTTGAAAGACCCACTCCAAATAAGTAAATCTCTAAAAGACATTTGAGCAAAACGTCAACAAAAATAAAATCAAAATTGCAAACAAAGCCAAGAATTCCCATTTGCTAAGGGTAATCCCCGGTTACAACAAGTTGAATTGAAATTCAAATACTAAAAATTTCCAATCATGAGGTTTGAGTCTGTACTGCTTAATGCGGGTTTATTTTCAAAAAACTGTAATCAAAACGCTGATAATTTTTATAAAAGTTATTTGGCAAAATTTTCACAATTCTAAAAAGTACAAAATTTTACCTGTAAAAGTCGGCTGCGGTAATAAATTTTCATTAAAGGCCGCCGAAATCGTAGCAATCTTGTCCGAATCAATTTCCCTCCTATGAATTATAGTTTGATCCGCACTTTCGGCAAAATTTTCCCAGTCTACAGAACTGCGGCGGTGGATAACAGGCTTGGGTGGTGCGTTACGAGCATACTCGGGATTGACTTCCAGTAGGTCGACAGTGGTTTCGGTCTATAAATAATATAATTTTATTCAACGCCCTCATTTGTACGGTATAATGTTTTTGCCATAAAAAGTAAAAATCATTCTAAGATAACTTTTTGTGTCTCTTCGAAACCAATTTTTTAGTATAAAATTTACGTTATGTTATTATATCGCGAAAGGCATGTGTTTTATGATTGCTTCAAGTTGATCTGCTCTTGAGTTTTCTATTCAAAATAGCTTTGAACTGACTAGGAAGAATTTTATTATTTAGACAATAAATTGGGTAATATAATGGATTATTCTAATTAAAAAAATCTGAATGCTTACAGCTGATTAATGAATAAAAATAAAAAAGAATAGCTTGCCAATTTGCGTTTTATCCTAAATTTTATCGATTAATAAAAAAATGCTCAAAGACAAAACTTTACATAAAAAGAATTGATTTTACATGATTTTATTACAATTTTCGTGGAGTATATTAGCTAAATTTTTATTCTCTTCCATCATTTAATATACAAAATCAAACCTGCCAAGCCGATTGCACAACTGAAGATTTTCGAGACATTGATGACGACCGACGCCTACCTGTTAATATAAAAATAAATACAAATGTTATAAATGTGCCCATTTCAAAGATTCAAAATTTTCAACAATGCTATTTTTTTAAATTAATATGCTTTAGACTTAGATAAATTTAATTTTTGCTTCTTTGACATATTTTCCATTATATTTGGACTATGTTTTGACACGAAAACATAATGCCAAAAAAAACTTATTGGTTAAAAACCTTAGTTTTGGTTTTCATTTTACGGCTTTTATCATTGAAAGTATTTCTCGATTTAATGAGTTCTTGGATGTCAAAACTTTGCTGACGAAAACAAAACGCTACTTAAAGCATTTTTTTTATACTTCGCACATACACTCAAATTTTAGTACTAAATACCTGGAATGGTAACGTGAATTTTGGCGCCGGAGTCCGGAGGCAGTCTCTCCTTAACTGGAACAAAATTGTTTGCTACCGATTTTGTAGGTTCAATTTGATCATGAGAGTTGGACACATTTGAACATGACGGTGCACTGCGAGCGTATTCTTCAATATTGTTGAACGAATCAAGCGACTGCCTGGCAGTGGGCGTTGTGGGCCTAGGCCGTTGCGCAGCTATTCTGCTATATTCGTCTCTTAAGGCAGAAGTTGATGGCACAGATTTGGTCATGTTAACTCCTGAAGCAGTAGAATCTAAATACAGAATATTAGATATGTGTTTTTTTGTTGATTAACTTATTAATTAATTGAAAATTATGGCTTTAAATTACACATTAACAAAAGCTTAATAACAAATATTATCACATGGAACGCCTAACAATAAAATTTTTGTTGCACTGTCTGCTAATGTTGGTCAGATATAAACGTGCAGAAAAATAAATATATAAAATTTAAAACAAAGCATATAACCTTACGTGTTTATAAAAAAACATACTTTCAAATGCATTTTCAGCCGCCTCAGCCATAGCGGCGACCCTCTGGATTTGTGCGTCCAATAAATCACTTTCAAAATCGTCAATAATTTCATTCAATTCATGTTCGGCGGCAATATCTTTTAACAAACTTTTGTGCAATTCAATTTCCTGGTCGACGTGTTCCGGTCCAGGCACTGTTAATATGTATTTCTGGGTCTCGCCTAACGTTTCATCAATTTCTGGTTGTTCAGCAACGAAAGTGTTCTTCTAAAATATAATAAAATTGAAGATAAAAATTTAAATTTGACCGAGTAAACAGAAAAAATCGTTGAAATGATACTGTTCATTTCACAATAACTTTGACTACGCTATTATAAAATTTAACGTTTTTTTAGTTTTAACATTGATTGTTTTTTACACTTACACTAAAATGTAATCAAACACTAATTTTTCTAATGTTACAATTTTATTTTTACAAAGAAGTGCGTTAAATAGGAATTATATTAGAAAATGTTGGCAAGGAACGTTTTCCTCTCATCATTAAAATGCATAACTTTTTATCGTAAAGAATAAAAATAATTGTAATAATACGAAATTAAAATTAAAAATTACCATTTCAATAATTGTATCAATTGTACTGCTTGCCCTCATCCCACAGTCATCAAAATCGTAGTCCATGTTTGAGTTGGAAGGGTGTTTGTCGTTGTCAAAAAATCCACTCACTCGGCAATTTTCATTATTATTAGCATTTTGACTTTTGTCGGAGAAACGCCTTTGCGATGAGTCAAATCCATTGTCGGCAGCATGGAATGGGTCGGTAGAAGGCGGTGGTGCGTCCATCTCAATGGAATCCGTAAAACTCCGCATAGCAAACTGCTGACGGCGCAACTCGTCCATATCCATTCCTTCTGAAAAAAATTAATTTCATTTCAAGATTTATTGTCAAAGCAAGAATAAAAATAATTTTTTCTGCAAGAAAGAGTGTTTTACTTAATAGATAATGCACTTAAACTACATATGACTTATCATACCGACATTTTGTAGCAAAAACATTTGTCGTTTTTTAATATGATGTGCTAAATTTTGTTGAAACAAAATATATTTCAACATAATTATTTAATTGTTACAATTGTTTAGCCGTAACATAAAAATACTCAGAGTTAGAAGCGGTTAATTCAAAATAAAGTCTTTCACGATGAGTTCTAGACGAGTAAGTAAAATGGTATTTTAAGCCTTTTTCAACAAGTTGTAAAGCTATTTGATGTATTGTTGTACGTATACAAAGCTTATTAAAATTTTACATAGTTTTACAATAACAATACAGAATACATAAAATTGGCAAATACAAGTAACTCAGTAGAAACGATACAATTATAAACCTCGTTTTATATAACATTACAAACTTTTCAGACTTCAATAAAACAATTGCAATTTGGCACACCAATCTTCTGGAAAAGACAAAAACAGACTTTTTCATTTAAAGTATTTTAAAAGTACTTCATTTCAAAGCATTCCGGAGGGGATAAAACAAAATGCATAATAATTGTTTTAAAAGCTAATAGATTTTTTTCCTTATACATTTTTTGGCTTTTAACTTGACATTTGGAAAAAAAAAGTAAGCGCGGATTAGAATACGAGAAATTCCCGGCATAACATTTTATTTATTTTTCTGAAAAATTTTTCGTTATATGTTAGCCTTACTTATACGTATACATATTTTTATGCTTTGTTTTCTCTTTTTTTTTTGGAAAAAAAAAGATTCATAAATACATGAATATGAATCGGAGAGAAAAGTAAGAAGAAACAACAGAACAAATAGCTGTTTTCCTGCGCCGTCTTTTGTTTTCTGCAATACACGCAGAATTAAGCCAAAATATGAGGCATGCGCATCGAAAAAATTTATAACAAAAATTCAAGTATGAAAGAAAGCACTCTATTTCTTTTTTCTCGGAATAGTTAAATGAGGACCGATTTTTTACTGTGTGCCATAACAAGAGAGCATAGATGCATGCATAATAAATATAATAAAAGAGAAAGCGCTGGAAATGGTAATGAAAAAGCAAAAAATGAAAAAGCAAATAACGGCATTGTGGAAAAGTTTCAGTGAAAAGAAGTATTGCAAGAAACACCAATGCGGAAAAATAAAAATATTATACGCTTACTTATAAAAAAAATGATGAAGTGAAACAAAACAGTAAGAACATTAATAATATTCAATGTAAAAAAAACAAAAATAGCATATTAAAATATTTAAATATGAAGTATCAGAGAAAGGCGATCGGCAAATATGGTTAGCTCAAAAATTCTGAATAAATAAACCCAAAAGTAAAAAATAAAAAATAAAACAATGGACAAAAAATTAAGAAAAGTCAATAGTATTAGGTGCAATAAAATGAAAAAAAAATAATTAAAGGTATTCGCCGTTGGCATTTATAATTTGTTTCTACAATTCTGATAATTTGTGGATGCCTTCCCTCCCTAATTCATGCGTCTTACTGCAACTATATGTGACAATGGCCTTTTTGATGTCGTTGTCATCGTTGAATTTTTTTATCACATAAAACATGTTTAAATGACCAAAACAAGGAGTAATCGCACGGTGGATGGGGTAAAACTGTCCATTTAAGTTTAAACTGCTTGTCTTGCGTAATACCCAAAATGTATAAAAAAAGAAATATTTAGGTTAAGACTTGAGAATGTATTTTGTTATTTTTCAAGTGTTGTTTAACCATTAAACATTTCTTTTCTTTTCTGAAAGTTAATTTTATTTTCTTTATTATTTTTCAAGATCCGATTTGGCGGCTTTCTAATTCTGCATGTTAAAACTAAACTTATAAATTATACGGTGTGACTTGTATTAGAGCTTAAACATTTTTGGGCAAAAATTAAAACTTTAAAAAAGTATTATTTGACTTATACGTTGGCTATTTAACAGACGGTGTTTATACTTACAATGGTTGAGAAAAATAAATATCAAACACAAAAATTAGAAATTACAACTGACCAAAGTCACGCGCTAGTTCACGACCGCCGGAATAGCGAAAGGCATTTCGTCCGGCATGCAAATTGAATCGTTGCTTTTCTTTAAGTAAATTAAGTTCGGCACTATCCATCATTTCAATTTTGTTTCCCTGGTTTTGGCAACACCAAGATTCATCACAAACTGGTGTTTACTTGTGATACTAATAATAAATAACCGCTAAAAATGATTAATACTTAATTGATCTGAAAGGAACAAAAATCAAAAAATTGCTTTGAAATGTGTAAAAAAAATTTTACATAATGAAATCTTGTAATATCACACTTTCTAACATAAAAATGCACAATTATCAGGAGAATGTAGGTCGCACGACATTTGGCCTCAAACATAAAACAAAGATCAAAAATACGTTAAAGATTTTATATGCAATATCTAGAGAACGCATATATACGAAAATGAAATTGAATAATAAAATGGCCTATAAATTATAGATTTAGCATTGAAAATTTGACCAATGACAATTCATACGGTAGGAACCCATATTTTCAAAGTAAATAAGACCTATAAACATTTGAAATAAGCGACATAGAGATTGATCAAAAATAAAATTTTGCAATTAGATTGAAGAGTAAAAAAGAAAATTAGAATAAAAAGTTAAAAAATTTAAAAAATTTCAGCTCAATATTTAACTTAAGTTTTAAAGTAAAAAATACAATGCGAATTGTAAAAAAAACTGCTACTGAACCAATTTCATTTATTCAATAAAAACAAAATTGAAACTCTAAAAATTTCAAAAAAGCACAATTTTTTATTTTTGCAAAACAATTTATAAGCGGATAAGCGTTTTTTTCGAATATCAAATTGACTATCAAAACAAATGATTTGCAACAATGGTGGTTTGCTTTTTTTTAAAAAACCATATATTTAATAGCATTTTGAAAAAAATGTGATGCTACCATTATATAATATTGTTTTGTAAAAGAAATATATGAAAACTGCTCAATTGAAACCGTACAGAAAAAAATGCTTATGTATAATTAATAAAATGAAAAATTAATTACTGTTTTTGTTCGTTCTTGTTATAACGATTCACGCACAATTCAAAATTATAAAATGAAATAAAATGTAAAGTATAAACAAATTTCATAACAGGATAGCAAAAACTATATTTATTGATATTTTTTTAGGTACAGTTAAATTTGGCGGTGATAACTTTTTTAGGATGTATAGTCAAAAGTATTTCCAGCTTGATCATTTGTTTGAAGCCGTACAACGTCACTAGGAGTCATTAAAAAAGTTTTATTTGGAGAAGTTAGTGGAAAGAATGCTTAGAAGATGCATGGTTAAATATTCATTTTTACTCTATTAACATTTTAGCCATTCCAGATTTTCTTAAGTAAACCATTTGTTTTAAGTTAACCTAACAATCTTTATGTAATCAAGTTGACATGCGGTAGTCGCAAAAAACAATGCAAATAAATTGTTTGTCACAATACGTCAAAAATAACCAAAGCTTGTTATCCACAACGTGTTTGGACTTTGATTTTAGGCTATTGTGTTCACTTTTTTGGTTAGAAATTGAACAACATTTTAGCTTATTTTGAAAAAAAAGAAAAAATACTAGCAAGGGAAATGCAAATGTAAACTCAAGTATAAAATGTAAAATGGTAAGAAAACAGCACATTGATTACATTATTTGATGAGTAAAAAAATTTAAAAAAAAAGAAGACAATACTGAACAACAAAAAAGCCAAAAAAATTTATGGTCCATTCAAAACGCCTATCCAATAATAAAAACACAAATGTCTTTAATACATAAAGACAGAAGCCAACATAAAAAATTGCCCGATAAAGGCGTTGAATGCGTAAGTGCAAAAACAAAATTTTAAAAAATATAGAGGGAATGACTATAAAATTTGAGAGAGAGAAAGGCGCCCCTACGGGCAGAGAGATTAAAAAAAATATTTGAAATGCATTGTAAATAACACTCGTTAAAAACATTTTAAGAGTATAATAGTGTAGCGAATTACATTTATTCTTTAACGCGTTTTGCTTCCTTTTCTTTTAATGTTTGCATTTTTTTGATAAACTCTGCTCTTTTAATTGTTTTTTTTTGTCATTTATTAATATAGACATGCCATGCAATGTAAGCATAACTTTTATCATGGAAATGCAAAACGGTTTAACAGGCTATTCATGGTGCAATTTGCCGTTACGGAAAACCCATCAAATAAGCTGCGTAAAAGAAACAATTATCAAACTTTTTTTAAGTTCTCCTCCAACTATTTATAGTCTACGATTATACCGGAATTTTGTTTTGATCACAATTTTGATTTTGCCTATATGCATATTGTACGAAAATTTACATTGTGAATGGACGCAAAATTTTTAATTTTAGACTTATATTTCGGATGCGTATTCTTTGTACGTTTGGACGCAAAATAAGTTCAATGCAACCGTATTTTTTGCGATTAAGACGTTTTGTCGTTGACTTTTGTCAATACAATAATTTATGGATACTAAAAGTAGAAAAAACATTAGGCTTTGAATTCAACTAAAAACTGCATTGGTTTTTAAAAAGTAATTCGTGAATTCGTGCAGTTAAACAGCAGCAAAAAGCTGCGTTGTTGTTTTAGTTATACAAAATAGTAACTGTATAAAACTATAAAAGTCCTAAGTTGAACTGCCCGCCATCAAAAAATTGAAAGTTTTTAACATCGAAAATGCATTAAATGTTCAAAACATATCTGCTAAACCTATTTCGAGCATTAAATTAATATAATTTAACCTAATCCAAAGCATATACATACTTTGCACAAAAATAAGTCAAAAATTTTCTGATTTTTTTGATGCGTAAGAATGGCAAGATATCAAAGTACCATTTTGACTAAATAAAACATAAAATGAAATTTTTTTCTTAAAACAAAAAATTTCACAATTTAATAAGGGTGCTGTGCTTGAAACAAAATCATATGATAAGTTTATGAAATATTTTTCTATTGAAGTAATGTAATGTAAAGAAATTCTAATCGTTGTCGTCTTTTTCTGTGTCTTTATAACGCCTATTATGCCGATTGCTATACGGATATGGCCGGTTTCTTCAAAGGTGATATGGAATATTAAGAGAGTGCAAAGAATATATTGAATGTAGAGGAAAGTTATTTGGATACCATAGGTGTGATGAATCGAGGGGCGAGTTGACAGGGTTATATGGACAAAAACTACACAACGTTAGACATCGTATGGCGCGTAAACAAAATTTAACTTACGAAATAAAAAGACGGCAAAAGTACTCATTGTTATATTTCTAATTACATGCAAAACGATAACAAAGTCGAATTATAAACTAAAAAATGCAAACATTTTTAATGATAATTTTTTTTTAAATATGACTAAATTATTAAATTATCAACGAGGTCCATCCCATCCTATAAAATTTTGAAAAATAATCTGATAATTTCATTTGAATAGTTTAAATAACATAAGATATTATTTCTGATTTGCTTAGCTTTATTTTTCATTTCCATTATTTGGTTTTCTTTAAGTTGTATGTCTTGAACAGATTTAACTTTAGTTTATAATTGCACATCGCCGTTTGTATAGCTTACTAAAATTCTTTATTACGTTAAAGTTAAGGAATCTTAAAGAAATGAATGATTTATTATATAAAATTAAAATATCTTAGATGCTCAAATTTGATTCATATTTTAATACAGAATACTAGATAATTTTTTTTGAAAAAAAAGTGACTGAAAAAGCAGTACCGCGTATATTGTAATCTGTAGATTCGTTTAATAAGGTTTCATAAAAAGTAAAAGATTAGAGTTTTAATTTAAAATTGAAAAAATAAATTAAGCGAACAAGGTAATTAACATAATTTGGTAAATTTTTTAAGTGCGTTAGTTTGACAAACTAGACCTTCTGGCTAATCTCTAAAGTCTCAAATATCAATTATAAAATTTTTCAATTAGTAATTGTATCAATTTATAAAATTTAAGTGTTTACTTATAAAATTTGAGGCGCTAAGATATATTTCAATATTTACAAATCTGAATATTTCAAACTCTTTTACAAAAAATCATAAATCATCAAAATTTGATCCCATTTGCATTATAAAATTTTAAAGATGCTTTTAATGGTAAAAACTTAAAAGCTTTCGTGATATTTTATTAAATAAGTGACGAATTCTATAACAAAAAATGTTTACCATGTCTTTTTTTTCAGCTCTTTAACTACGCACGTAAGAAATTATTATCGTTACTATTTTTGGTCTCAAAATTTTTTGGTAGAGAACAGAGAACAGAAAAAAACGTTTCTCTCTACTTTGTTATGTTATAAAAACGTTTATAAAACAAAATAAATGCTAACGTCATTAGTGAGTTTTACTCTTTACAAATAATGAGTAGGTGTATGTTTTTTCATTTGAAATAATTATAATAAAGTTTAAGGTGAAACACAATATAAACTAAAGTTAGGAAGAATCAACACAACAAGCCATAGAACAATTAAATTGTAAAATTTGATATCAAACCCTTTTTTTTTCGGAATCACAGGTATTTACCAGTTCATCGTAAGAAGTTCAATACCACGAGTATAAATAATTATTTGGTTAAAAATTTAATTTATTTACGTCAAATGACGCAGCATAGCAAAAACAAACCCATGTACAGTCGACACAAAATTTTCATCGTAAAAAAAAAATGTTAAATGTTAAAAATAGAATTATTAATAAAAACTTAAATTACAGTTGTGTAAGCTAAAATAAGCAACCGAAATACAAAAAAGAACATCCTCAATGCCAATTAAAGCAATTAAAGTAGAGATCGAAGCAAGGTTGGAAAACCAGCAGCAATCGTTAATTCAATTAAAATCAAATAGGCATTAATATATACTAACATTACATTATTAGCTAGCGTTAAAAATGCTAGTAAGTTTTTGCAACATAAATGCTAGTTGTTCTGACTACAAATGTCATTATCCTATCCTTTGATTTATGCTAAGACAAGTTAATTTACTAGAGTTCAGGTTTTAATAGGATAATAATGTTTAAGTTTACGCATGCTTTTGCCGTTTTTAAATAGTTCTTTATTGATACATATACAATAACAACAGCTTCTACAATGAAAACAGCTAATACAGCGGTTGAGCGTTGTAGGATCAATTTTTACTACAGCGATTGTATATTATTGTTTTTTAATGTTAGTTACATTACTACACTTGATATTAATTTTCTTACTAGTGTAATTGTTTTGCTTTTCTAAACTTTTTTTTGTGTTCAGTCTTATTGTTAATTATTTTTTATGCACTGCTTTCAGTAATTTTTATTATAATTAGCGTCAGACTTGCTTTTAAGCCTGTGATATCGAATTGTTTTTATGATTTCTATAATTTAATCTATACTGTTTGTCTATATTGTGACTTTTAGATACTGTTTAATCTTTGTTTTTGCGTTAACGGTGCCTAGGGAAAAGCAAGATAAAAAAGTTCCCTCAACTTTAGAATTTCCACATTGTTATTTACAACGAAAAAATTGGTGGAATATTATCGATTGTGAAACAATTTTTATTTTCGTTTATCACAAGACAAAGAAAATAACAATGT